>VZTR01015082.1:64068-97265 GCA_013400775.1 Chaetops frenatus
ATCCAATGCAGCATTCTGAAGAGCTTTTGCAATGAACAAAAGGTTCATTTTGAGGTTCACACTTCAACTATCAGAACAACCTCTCCACCAGTTGGTGCTTTGATCAGTCCATTACACCGACACAACAGAAGTGATGTACAACACAACCAGGACGGCATGGTAGCTATTTTTACATGCTCTGAACAGCTGCACAAAACAGCACACTGCAAAGAGAAGACAATGAAATTTGCTGTGCCCTCATCTGGGGCTTTTTACCACCCATTTATTACTTATACCAAGCTGTAAAAATGGTCTGTGCTTGGCAGTCCTAACAGGATTGAAATTATCTAGGTGAAGTGACACTGCTATCAGTAGTTGACCTCCTTGCAAGTAGGACGTACCTTATGCATCTGATTTTAATTTAATAAATAGTGTTTATTTTCCAATAGGAAACATATTATTGTAATTTTTTTCAGCTATACCTCAGGGTACATTTTAAATGTGGTGCCATTTTATTTAAATTTTACAACCTATATACATATTTGACAGTTTTCTCCCAGAAGCAGCACAGAAATACTAGAGATCATTAAAGAACTGTTTAGTTTTTAGAGGGAATGTTGCTGATAGCAAAAATAAGACAGGCTAGTAATCCTTATTTATTGAATTTCTCTGTCTTGCACTGTAAGGGACATGCTTTCCTAATCCTTCTTCTGGCTTTAGCAATTCACTTAAAATTTACCAAATTTAGAGCTTTTCCATTGACATACTGGGTTGAAATCTAAACAGAGCAAACTTCCAAGTTCATATCCAAGCTTCAAATTCTATTTGAAAATCCTCCATTTTTCAACATGTGCTTTATGCTACTCAGAATTACTTCCATAACCACTTTCTTTCCATCTTTTATAAAAAAAGCTATTTTAATCCATGACACCATCTGTCTTCTCTCTTTATGCAAACTTCTGGATCTTTTAATGGGTAAGGATTTGGATATTTTTCTTTTTGCTTTTTTTTTTAATCTGTATTTCATAGGAGATGTAGAATTAAAATATGAATTATCTTCTAACAACAAAAAAAGCTAAAGGGCCTTCTGAAATATATGGAAATATATGTCCTACAAAACCAGCCTATTTTCTTGTGCTGGTCCATGGATATGGTTTTAGATTTTTCACTGTGTTTTAGACATATATATCCTTCTTAATGTCTCCATGGACACACTATTTGGATTTAAAACAGGCACTGGTCAGAGAAATATTAATTTGCCATGCAAGAAAACAAACAAAACCCACCATTAAAATATTTGGAAGCACCATTTAATACCACTTAATGTACTGTTAACAGATAAAGCTGTGCATGTCATAGATTCCCTCCTCTACCTCCACCCAGTCCAGTTATTGCACATTACTGATATAACACTTTCTCTGATGAGACAGGGAATCCCTCCTGTATTTGAACAGCTGTGAAAGGCATCTCAGTTGTGAAGCATCTCAGCATGGACTTCAGAAAATCCTACCTCTTCTCCCTTGCCCTGCCACCATCACAGTTATACTGTTGGTAATGGCCAAAGTGAGTTTTCCACAAGAGCACCGCAAGTAGGCAGGTACAGGTTTTTGAGCAGGGAGAGAAAACTTCAGTAGGATTTTGCTTTCCCAGAACTCACACCAGTTGTATGAGCTGCAGAGCTCTTCATCAAAAACCTATTATTTGCCCTGAAACACAATAACAGCACTGTTACTTCACCAGCACATTGTGTTGCTTTCTGCCTGTGCCCAAGTGCCACCATAATAAATAATCTTCCAATTACAAACTATTACCTAGCAGAAATTTTAAAAAAAGAAGATAGGAAGTTTGATTAATTTTATAACTTTTCTTAAAGTGTTTTTATTTTGGTATGGATTTTTGCACATTCTTGATTATTTTTCTCTGCCTATCTTTGTGGCTAGTCTATTAATGTTTGTTCACTTATCTTCCCCAAAGAACAAGATGTACAGTTATTCAGCTTCTATTCTCCTATTCTGATCCCTTCTTTTCTGAGAAGTCAGCCAGAAAGTAAGAAAGAGCACAGTGAAAACAGTCAGAAAAAGTCACTGTATTTCAAAAATAGATTGGTATTTTTTCCATTAATTTAAAAGCTATCTAGTCATAACTTCAAAATTGAATCTAAATCTAATATCATGAAGAATTATCTTGCCAGTAGTTTTCCTAACCAGTCTTTTTCTTGAGAAGTTTTGAACTGGAAATCATTTTAAGGTAAGGTAAACTTATATAGCAATAACCTTCTGCAGAAAAGAAGCAAAAAATACCCACGTGGATTCTGTCTAATCACATCATATTTCCAATATTTTTTCAAACAGTTTTTTTCCACCAGCTGTGTTAACTTAAGAACATATTCAAGAGGCATCTTTTATTATCAGGTTTTTACTATTATATTAGTTCGGGGGGCATTTTGATTTTCACCTCTTTCCTTTTTCTCACTGTATTCCTGGTTAACTTGAAGCAGGAAGGCTTTTTAAACTAGTGTGTCACAGCAATTTTCTTGTTCCTTTTATTTTATTTACTGAACATTTTCACAAAGTCAAACACCAGAATTTAACCACAAATATTTGTTCTTTGTTTGAAGAAAACTAAATAAAAATAAGTTGATTTCTAAACTAAAGTGACACACTCAACTTTTGCTTAGATAATGCAAGCAAAGCTAGGGAAATTCTGATTCTTTGGTCCCTCAGATTGAATCATCAGATTTCTGGTTTTTTAAGTACTTTCCTCAATCCTGTTTCTAATGAAAGGCAATGCTTTTTAATGAATGAGTAATAGGAATGACATTCACAAAGCTTCAACTGAGTAGCCTTGGCAATGTAACTTTGGCTCAGTGTAACTGTAGATCTTCAGACCTTAATTGATTAAAAACTGATCTTCTCATGATATCTTTAGAACATATGCAAAACATTCAAAGTGCACTGTATTTTAATTCAAATTTAGCTTTGTTAATTATAATGGAAGCTATATTTTATTAAACTGCTACATATTTTTCTCATTTTGCAAAGCAAGTGCAAAATAAATGTTTTATTGTGATTCTCTCCTCTTGCATTTCCTCAAATCCACTGCTATTAGCTAATCTGTCAGAATGTAGTTTATTTATATGTTTGTTCAAGCAATGGCACAAGAGAGAAGTGTTAATGCTCTGTACCCCTTACTCCATTTCAACTGCAGTTCTCCTCTTGTAGCTTACAACTCTACTTAATAGTTTTCAAATGTTTTCCAGGGAGGCTTGTTTGAGAGGTAAGATACCCCTTCTCTTCCACATGTGGAAGTTTTTTGGGTATTTATTTTCTCTACCCCCTCATTTCAAATCTCTGACATGGATACACTCAGCTGCTGAAATTGTCACTGCTTAAAACTCCTGAATTTTATCTCTTCTGTTCATGGGGACATGATTTTGTACAGCCTGAAATGACACACTGAACCAGTCTGATGTGTCACGTGCAACTTCTTTGTCCTTCCAGGTAGCTCTTTCCCACCAATGGCAGTGAGACAGAGGAGCACATCATTCCAACACTTTCCCAGGACTGTTTATAAATACTCTGCTCAGAGACCATTCTGGCAGGACCTGTGGCCCATAGGGGACCCACCACACTGGAGCAGTCCATTCCCAGAGAACAGGGCATCTAGAAAGGATTCATGCTAGAGAACTTCTTGAAGCACTGCAGCCCATGGGAAGAGCCCACAGTCATGTCTCCTGTAGGAGGAACCTTGTGTGAAACAGGGGCAATATGAGAGGAGGAAGGAGAAGCAGAGAGATGAGTTGTCAACAGACCACAAACCCCCATTCTCCATTCCCATGTGACACTTGGGAAGTGAAGGGGAGGTGGAAGAGCCGGGAATGAAGTTGAGCCTGGGAAGACTGAGGTGAGGAGTGGGGGGAAGGTGATTATATTTCTTCCTTTCTTAACTGACAAGAAATTAAATTGCTATTCCTCAAGGTGAGTCTCCCATGAGAGAGATTGGTAAGTGACATCCTCGTCCTTATCTCAACCCAGGGGTTTTTTCATCAGGAGGTCAAACCATCACAGACAGAGAGAGGAGTGGAGGTTTGGTGGAGGGATCCTGCTCTACCTTCTTTCATCTAGTGATGAATAGGACTTCTTTTCTCCTTTTTGGTCTGAGCAGTACCTGCAAATGGTGGGTATTTAAAAGCTTAGATTTCTTGCTGTTTTTTACTTTGGGTAACACATTTAAAACTATAGGACCTAAGTAAATTGGTCCAACATAGAAACAGGAAAATTCATTGAACAAACTGGCAAATATCAGCTATTCTTAATTAGAATTCTCTATTTTTCTTTTTTATATGACTTTCTCTATACATCTATGAATATCTTTGACACTATAAGAAATATTTCCCTCCTCACCTGCACTGGAAAGGATAAATTCCTGTAAGGTGGAAAAAGCACATCAAAAATTGGCTCTACCCTGAGAGTTTGGGTAACTCAGTGCCTTGTGCCCTGCAGAGAGACATTATAAGTTCAGATGTGCTAAGCATTTCATGTCCTTGAAAGAAAAGTAAGCATCCTCCCTGTGTTATGACAAGTAATTTTGGAAAAGGAATACAGTTAAAATAACCTTTAATTTTGTGAGAGGCATCTGCACTTAAATTTTACACGGAATTTGGCAGAAGCCACAGATCCAACCTGTCTCACATGCTGGTGTGCATGATTGAGGGGATGCAGGCTGGCCCAGCCAGGAGGTGTGCTGCATTCCTACCTAATGTGTGTTACCATTGCCAAGTAACATAAATTCAGTGCCACAGTCAAATCTTGCCATAAGTCAACAGCTGCCCTCCAGCTAGGCATCAATCTTGAAATGAGTTGCTAAGATGCAAACATAACCTTTTCATCATTTCCCTGCAATGGAGTATTGTTTTGTCCCTCCTATTTCCCTCTACTTCTTTCTCTTCCCACCAAGGTATGGGCAAAAGAATATGACAAAAATATTTGCTGTCACCACTTCTTTAACACTAAGTGGTCTGTCATAGTTTCTTTAACACTAAGTCAACAGTTATTACACTCAGTTCTAAGTTTTGGCATGTTGCTTCCTAATCAGCTGGTTTAACGTGGAGTCAGGACTTTCAAGAATTTCCTTTCTTCTCCAGTCTACCAGACTGCCTGGGCTTACATGATATAAGGCTGTGCAAGCTTTGAACCTCAGATGTTCAGCAAGAAAATGTCTCTATGGGTCCCAGTATACAATGAAGCTGAAAGGAAGAGGACAGAATATCCTCTTTTCAACCTAAGGGTCTTAAGCAAGCTCAGATTAAAAGTTTTTTAAAAGTAAGAAAAGGGAAAACCAAACCCCTTTCACACTGTGCTGGTTTTGGCTGGGGTAGGTAATTTTCTTCACAGTGGCTAGTATGGGGCTGTGTTTTGGATTTTTGCTGAACACAGGTTTGATAATATAGAGAGGTTTTGTTATTGCTGGTATTGGAGGACTTACACAGAGCCTTTTCTGCTTTTTTTACTGCCACACTGGTCAGGAAGTTGGGGATGCATGGGACGCTGGGAGGAGACACAGCCAGGACAGGTGACTCAGACTGATCAAAGGGACATTCCAGACCACCAGTCATCATTCTCAGTGTATAAAGTGAGGAGAAGAAGAAGGAAGAGGGAGATGTATGAAGTGATGGTGTTTGTCTTCCCAAGTCACTGCTGGGTGTGATAGGGCCCTGGTCTCCCAGAGATGGCTGAACACCTGCCTGCCCATGGGAAGCAGTGAATTAATCCCTTGTTTTGATTTGTTTGTGTGCACAGGTTTTGCTTGCTCTGTTAAACTGCATTTATCTCAACCCATGAAATTTCTGGCTCTTACCCTAAGGATTCTCTCCCCAGTCCCACTGGTGGGGCTGTGAGCAAGAGGCTGCGTGGGGCTTGGCTGCTGACTGGGGTGAAACCACAACACACAGCACAACATTTTGGACGTGATCAAGCAAAAGCCTTACATGTATGGAATCTCAAAATACACAGAGGTAATTTGGCTTCAATGAAAAGGTAAAGACATGTTTATGCACCTTGACAGGGCAAGGCCTCTGTGAAAGTTATGAAAGGTTTGTTAAATGCTCTGAGATCTTTGCATGGTGGCACTACATAAGTGCAGGCCACAGGAGCCTTCTTACCTTTACCAAAGTCAAGGGTGTAAATTATTTCCACTGGGGAGAAATAGATGCCAGGATGTCTGGAGCCAGGATATCCAGAGGCTGGGATTATAAATAAAGGAGAAAAGCGTTCAGGTTTAGGTTTATTTAGGTTCAACACAGACTTTAGTTAGTTCATATTTATTGGATTCAGGTTCAGTCCCCATTCAACTAATAGATGGAACTTAAAATGGAAATATTACAGGTCTTTTGACTACTTTTAAACTTCACAAGTAAAAAGACTTTTGCAACTGAAAATGTACTTGAGAAATTCATCAAAAATTAAGGACCCCAATAAAACATATTTTTTATTTGCTCAGTTGTTTTACCCTTCAAAAAGACTGATAATACCAAATGCCAGCAACATGTACTAGCTGGACTAGACAGAATAATTTTTGCTAGTTGATACAGCCAAGTTGCAGTCTTTCAGCAGTGGTTTCAGAGACTTAGTGTAACTTGTGGCTTATTGACACCTGGTTCGTCTGCAATGCATTGGCTGGATTATTTTTCAGAGCACCCAGATCTCTGTATAAAAGTCATGAAATCTTTAAATTGGCAGAAAGAAATTCCAGTTCTTTAACTGTACTTTCAAAGTCAGCTACGCTTAACATTAATTCTGTGATGGCATTATTTTTGTTTTCTGAGCAAATGATATCTCTATTTATGCATGTTATACAAAACTTGGTACTACCATTACCCAAACTTAAGAGTAGGACTATCTGTGACCACTACACACATTTGATGAAATGCATATGTTCAGACGGTTTTTGCTCTTTATCTTTCTTTTCAATGACATTTGTAAAGCTTCAGGAGAAGAAACAACCTGATGGATACAGCTGACCTTTTAATAAAATACCATGAGGTTCCTCATAGCACTGTTCACATCAGAGTCTTTGTTTTTGTCTTAGCAGGTTTCATCACTTATTCCTTCAGTGGTATCCCATGCTCATTTCTGTTTCAGGATGTGTACTTCAGATCATTTTATGTTGCAGTCACGTGTATTATAAGATGGCATGAATCTATGGGCTTGAAATGTTGCTTAAAAATATTTTAATTTGAATGTTACTTGTAGGACAAACTAAAAGGGCTTTTATCTTGATTTTCTAAAACAACAGCAAAAAAAAAAAACCTGTAACCACACACTACATCTATCCAATTCTTAACTTTTGGATCTACTGGCAACCTGTAGTCACCAGGTGCTGGATGTGTCCAAGACATAAAGATCCTGCAACTTCATGAACACCAGCTACAGAAAGTACTGGTGTCTTTACAGAAGACCTACAAAGGAGAATGATTTTTTTCCTGCTGGGATGGTTTTCCATTTTCCTGAGCAACAAGGCAACTCAACGTATACACAGATGAGTACACACAGAAGCTACCAAAATGTATGGTACAGCCACGAAACTGCATGAACAATTTAATGCACATAGTGTCTTCTCCCCAGCCAAAGACAGAAGGGAATATAAGAGAACAATGTAATGAATACGGTATGGTATTTAAGGAGACATACATATCATGCCTTAAGAATTGTATGAGAGATTACATTAATTTTAACTTCGAAACATAAAGGGAAAACATCCCCCTCTTATTTAAAATGTGTCATTTTTAATGCCCAGAGAACATTCTGTTCTGCAACAGCACACTTACTTCTTTAGTCTTGAGGCAAAGCGCTCAATCAGTAAAATCTGTCTTCCCTTTATTTTTGTTGATAGTAATGACCATTGTCACTATTCTTATACATCTCAAGTGTTTGTAATTTCAGCATTTGTTCAAAGTTTCAAGTCCTAACAGCACTGAGTCCATTATTTTGCAGGATAATGACTTGTAAACACTTAGAGTGACTGAATCAAGGAGAGGACATAAGAAGCAGTTTGCTGCACTTTTTGTAGTAGTGACTATGAAATACAAAGGAGTGCCCAAGAAATACAAAACTTTTGTTGCAGTATCCTTCTTGGATATGGATTTCACTGAGAATATGTTTTTGAGGGAAGAAGATACTTAGGATTTGAAAGAAAGTGCAGCAGTTTTCTCAGGATGATTGTATTTGAGCGAGTTTTCAGAGACTGGTTCCCTCACTTAGCTATGGATTTTTCTTCTTTATTATTCTGTTATAACTCTGAGAACATTCTTGCAAAATTGTGGCTTTTTGCCACTCTTCTCCCTTACTGCAGCTCAGCTGTTGCTGTAACTTACACTGCAAGCACCATTTTATGAATACACAAGAGGTTGAAGAAATGTCTGCTTACATTTGCATAAAATTGAATTAAGGACATCAATGTGGCTTTTTAATAACAAAAGGTATCTGAGATGCTGCTGTAAGGTCTTGATCCACACTGGATCCACACCAGATTCCACTTCAAATCCCAGTGCTGTACACAAGATTTCTCCTACCCTTACATGGCCAAGGGAGTGGGTTGAGCAAAAAATGCCCTCCCCACTGCACCTCAAATGGCAAACAGGTGGCCATGTGCTTTTCTATATCACCACTATTGCATTTGTCACTCACAGCATAGCTGAAGAAAGCAGCCTTTATTAGATGACACTAAAGAAACCCTACCAAACAAAAAACCCCAAAACCAATCAAAACAAACAAACAAAAACGGCAAACAAAATAAAACAAAACAAAAGCAAAAGCAAAACCAAAACCAAACGAAAAAACAATCATAAAACCCTAAAACCAAAAAACAAAAATAAAAAACCCAACCAAACAAAAAAACTCCACAAACCCAAACTACCAAAACCACCACTAAAACCTGATTTTAAGCATGAAATGGTTTTGAGGTTGGTTTTTTTTAATGCACCTGAGAGGTTATTCCCTATACATGCGTTTTCTTTCTGGTTTAGATTTGGCAGATCTACAGTGGTCCAAAAAAAAGCATGCATCCCCTTTGATGCTTTTCTGCTTTAACTCCTTGTTGGACTGTAAGCTCAGGAGTGTTTGATAACCACTTCAAAAGCTGTGACTTGCTGAACCCTGGATAAAGGCTTGGTCTTTGATCTCAGCAGCCTTACCAAGTATCTCAGGTGAGTTACTCAGTTATCTTGTCTCAGGTAAGCAACTGCCTCTTCCCCAGGTACATGAGACCCAGCAAGCAGCTTGTTCAGCATCACATTAAACTGCAGTCCTCCAAACTCACCTCTTGATGAGCTAGGCAGCATCCTACTTGCTGTGCTGGTAGTATATATCCAGGCTTGCTGCCTAAACAGCCTTTGTTTTCACTATTCTCAGACAAAAGTCTGGATTCACTCCACAGACTGCTCACAGACAGCAATTCCCCAAAGAGGCACCCCAAAGGATGGAAAAAGAAGGAAGACTTCACTTTTGCTCTGATGGAAATCCACAAACACTCACGTTCATCTGTTCCCCCATCCTTGGCAAGCCTGCATGCCCTCTGTGGTTGGGGCTTCTTGCAGAAGCCTCCTCAGGCAATTCACTTGAGAGCTCTGCTACAGTGTAGGATGGTGCCGAATGGGGCTTTGAGCAACCTGGTCTAGTAAAAGGTGTCCTTGCCCACGGCAGGGGTTGGAACTAGATGGTCTTTAAGGTTCCTTCCAACCCAAGCCATTCTATGATTCTGTTAATATTCCTCCTGGCCCAGAGGCTCCTGGCACAGCTCCATGTTCTGAGCTGAAATTTTCTCAAGCTGCTCTCTCCTGACTCTGGCTTCTCCAGCAACCTTCTGGGAACACTCTCCCCCAAAGAACTTGTGCCCCTCTGCCTCATGGAACAGGATATTAGACCACTGCAATATAATAATAATACTGTCAAAGTTCAACAGCTGCCTTGCCTCTATTGGGACAGTGTGGCCACATTCAAACTTGTATCTGTTGAGGTGCTAAAGTAAACTCATCTGAAACAAACACTGGACAAAAATTTTACATATTTTCATTTACTTTTACAAGCCAGGCTGCCCGTTAAGATTTCCACATGACCACTTAACTGAGAAATTTTAATCAAAGGAATGCTTTCATTAACAAGTTTGATGAGTTGATTTGTGTTTGCCTCTAATAATCACAATCCTATCTGTGTGCAGCATAGCATATTAGACATGTATTTCCTCTAGTGACAGAGGTAAAGGCTATTATCCTACTTTAAATATTTGGTTTTTAACTCTTTCCACACTTATGATCATGAAAAGACCTCTTCAATATAGATTGATATTGTACAACCTTCTCTGAGCTCTATGTGTGTTTTGAGCTTCAAGACACCAAGAATGCAAGAACTGCAGGTATCTTGAGAGAAAACAAAAGCCATCTTTTTCAGAAATTTACTCATATTAAACTAAATCTGGATCAAGGTCTACTTTTTGGTGGATATGCCACTTCTACAGTGTCTCTTGGTGTTCAGCTGTGTAACAGTGGATTTTCCACAAGTGCATACTCACCAGCCACAATTATTAGATTATCTGAGATAGATCCTACATCCTCAGTCCCATTTAACCAGCCTTCCCTCAAGACCACCTTCACCTGAAAGACTTTGTCTGTTCAACATCTAGCATATGACCAGCAAGTCAAGGGAGTTGTTTCTGCCCCTCTGCCCTAGTGAAACTCAGCCTGAAGTGCTGCATCCAGCTCTGGAGCCCCAAACATAGGAAGGATGTGGACCTGTAAGAGAGAGTCCAGATGTGGGCCAGGAACATGAGCAGAGGTCTGGACCACCTCTTCTATGAGGACTGTCTGAGAGAGCTGGGATTGTTCAGTCTGGAGAAGAGACTTTATGGCATCTTTCCAGTACCTGAAGAAGCTCTTCAAGAGAGCTAGAGAGGGACTTCTTACATGTAGCAATAGGACAAGGGGGAATGGCTTCAAACTGACAGGGGGCAGGTTTAAATTAGATATTAGGAAAAAATTCTTTACTGTTAGGATGGTGAGGCACTGGAATAGGTTGTCCTTAGAAGCTGTGGATGTCCCATCCCTCACAGTGACCAAATCCAGGCTGGATGGGGCTTTGAGCCATCTAGTCTGGTGGAAGTTGTCCCTGTCCATGATAGGGATGTTGGAACTAAATTGTCTTTAAGGTTTCTTCCAACCCAAACCATTCTATGACTCCGTGATTCTAGGTTTGATCAAACAGCATGTAGGAGGGTCCAGATGTAGCTACTCAAGAAAGCAGCCAGATCACAGCTCCTGTCTGCATATATTTAATCAAATCTTCAAACACTGCATCCTGTACTTTCCCATTAGTTAAAATGCTTCATTTCATTAAGCACACAGTTGAGCCTCAGTCATCACCAGCAGTATGTGTTCAACTTAAACCATGTGTCTTCAATTCCTGTGTTTGGCTGCTTCCAGCCTCCATATCCCCAGTGCACAATACTGCAGGCATCTTTGCACAGAACTCTCATTTTTCTGACAAGGTCTGAGTTGTTAGCCTGTTATCTGCCTGCTCACCAGTTGCACTCCTGACAGTCATGCTCCATTACCTCATCCATATTGCTGTAATAATTAGCCTTCCTGTTTACAGCATTGCTACAACATGTACACATCTCAAGAAAAATTCCAGGCAAGTAAAATCAGAACATATCCAAACCTAGTGCACATGCAAGGATACAATAATCATCTGACCTCTTGTGTTGGATAAACCACCTCTATCAACAAAGACAACAACACTGCCTTTATTTTGTGTTTCACATTCACAACATGATCCTAAAGAAACACATTTATTGACCTGTTTGTTTATAAAAATATCTGCTTTTACATGAGTTGAATTTTCCCTTTGTTTTCTTCATGTGTTCTAACACCTCTATATCAGAACATAGAATTTGCAGGAGCACCCTGAAGGGTCACTGTATCAGGTCCCCTCCTCTTGCAGGCACAACCTCACACTATTCCTTTCCCAAAGTATTATCCAGCTCAGTCTTAGACATGGATTTTTGCCCCCACTACTGTCAGAAAGCTGTTTCAGAACCTCATGCATTTGATGAGGAATCCAATTTGCACCTTCACTTTATTTATGGCCTTTTAATAACCGTTTTTTCACATGCCTCTGTTGCCACTTCCCTCAGATTTGTCCTTCTGGTTGGGAAGTTAGCACTCTTGAGTTTTGACATGCTAATATTCCACTGTGTTTTTATTTACTTTGGCTAAAGAAACAATGTCCTTTTATTACATTCTTTTAGGAACAATGTCTTTTATGTCTTCTACATTGGCATCAGGCTCCTCGTTTCACTCATCACCCCTTCTGTGACTGTCCAAGTCTGACTTAGTCTTTTCAGAGGAAAGACTACAAGTTTACACATTTGTCCTGATAATATTTTAAAGTGTCTTGATCCAACTCTTTCCCTGTCTTTGTTGAAAATCTACTCCTGAAACTGGATTACTTATATCTGTTCCCCATTTTTTGCCAGCTAACTTCACCTTTTTTCAAGTCACCATACCATGACTGAACTGTCTAAACATTCCACATGAGAATCTGGCTTTCAGAGGTCATTAGCAAAACCCTGCTGAACTTACAGAAGGGAAACAATTTTACATTCTGAATTCTGATCAGTGGCTTCAGCTTCCTCCCACCACCCAGATCATGACACACAAATAACCTTCTGTAATCATGCACAAAACTCCAGCAAGTTCAGCACATAAACATTAATTCATCCTTGCACCTCCCTCATTAATTCATCCTATTCACCTCCCTCAGCTCTTACATGCTTGAAAGACTTCTTGAAATCTGTTCACTGGTGAAAAAACCTGCAGTATAAAACAGATGAAAGCTTCAGTCAAGAAAGAAACACTGGCAGGTGTTTGAGCTTGTGCTTCTGCTCCACAGGAAAACACAATTAAAGCTGATCCATTTGCTTCTAGATTACAGTTCCGTAAGAATCCCCTTGGAAATTTCAGTTCAGAAACAATGCCACAGAAAACATAAACCAGAATTTTCTTCCTCTGGCAAATTTCATTTAATGCAGATTCTCTACTCCCTGTGTCTTAAGAAATTCCTTCAGTTTTCACATGCCCTCAATGATACTTGAATAAAACTAGTAATTTGGCTTTCAAGCAAACAGTCTGTGTGGGATGTTAGACTGCAGTAAATTGGCCTTTCTAAAAACCCCAACACACAGAGTGGGTTTTATCACCAATTAAAGTACTTGAGCTGGACATTTAGCTTGGAAAAAAATACTGCCTTTGCCAACACTGTGAGATGAAATAGCAGGGTGACCTCTGTAGAGCTTTCAGATTTGTGCAGCAGTTTCCTACACTACTCCCTAGAAATCGTGACAGACAGGGAAAAATTACAGGTGATAGCCTTTTAGTTCAGATCAAGAGTACCCTTTGAAGTGAACCTCCCAATTTTTCCCACTTACCACATTTTGGTTCACATGGCTGAGCAGGCCTGAAGAACAAAAACTGGATGTCTTTCAAACAAAATTGACCTGTAAGAAGCTTTCCACAACTGCCCATAGGGCACTCCAGTCACTGACAGATGTGGATGAGATTAATTGAAAGCATCTCCCCCTGAAATGTGTGTGTCTTGCATGCTGAGTCTGCAGTGTCAGCTTTTTTGCCCTGCAGATCCACTGTACTTATTGATGCAGGTGGACAGCCCAGGTCAACCCAGATGTCTTGCTGCTCAAGCATTTCCTTCACTGCTTAGCTTCACTGCTGAGAACTTTCAGAAATTTCAGGGCTGGAATTCAGCTATGCCTCAAAACATTTGGGTTTTTCTTCAAATGCATCTGTGCCTGCTAAGGCAGCAAAACAGGATTTAAAGTACTGTATGTATTTACCCAGTTACCAGAAATGTGGCATTTCTGCTAGATGTAACATCAAGCAGTCACTTCCAAAGTTTGAGCAATTCTCCTTGCACATCTGGAAAAGGAATAAACACAAATCAATAAACCAGAAATAACTAACATCCCTCAAACAACTAAAATGTGATTGGCTAGAAAGAGTCATAATACACAGTGGAGATGTGTAAGCCTGCTCATCTTCTGGCCCCAGCTGAAAAATATATGACCATGCAATGAATAAGATCAGCCTGAAGCCTTCAACTGCTGAGAAAACTGTGTGTATTTAAATCAATCAATTCCCTTCTGGACATCTCTGAGCACCCATTTGGTTTGTGCTGTGTTACTTTTTTTACCACAAGGCTCAGAGGGATGAATGTACATTCTTGTGGGTGTAACACCACAGCAGGGACACTTCTATCAGAGAGCACTGAGTAGCAATTTCTGGGGTGAAGCACTACAGCAGTTTAAAAGTGTACAGCAAAAAGCAACAGCTGGGCACAAGTCATGCAACCTGATAATCCTTACAAGAAAGGCTCAGAAAGGCAGCATTATAAGGCACTTTTAATACCACCAATATGCCAAACTCAAAGCAGAAGGGCATATTTATTTAAGCAAGGAAATACAAATACAACCACATAAAAGCAGCTCACCACTACAGTTATTTCATCCCATCCTGTCACACACACAGATAAACTGGAGCTACATGCATCTTTCCCCTGGCAAAAACAGTGTCCAAGGAGAGAATACCATGTGCTATCATCCTGAAATGCAGTAATTGGATCAAGGGAAGTTATTAATAGTGGCCAACTTCTTTAGCAAATTTCAACCTCATTTACTGCCAGTATATTATTTACAAATATCCATAAATCCCAAACTACTGATGTCTCTGTAACTCTTGATAACATTAGAGCTGCAGACAGGGTTTGAACAGACTTTTTGTCCCATTCTGACCTCACCTGATGACACTCCTACCTCTGCCTATGGCCTAGAACCCAATTTTACCCCATGTCCTAATGCATATCAATGTCAGTCTTCAGCTCCCCACAGCCCTGAACTGCCTGGCCATGGGGCCTGCTGATCCTGTCCTCCAGATGTGGTGTGGGCTGATGTCCCAGAGTGGGCTCAGCCCATCCCCATCCCCATGGAGGTGCCTGATGTCCCAGGCTGAGGCTCCTTGATGCCCCAGTCCCAGCGAGCAGCTGCCCTGGCAGCACACTGTTGCATCCAGCACTGGTCACTCAGGAGAAGGGACTTGCTCGAGACAATTCATACAGATGACTTCTGCTCCCTCTCAGCCCTCCATGGTATAAATGTATTTGCTAATACATCTTTGCAAGATTACTCGCACAACAGGGCCATGCGTCCCTTCGTGCAGCATGTGACAAACACTCTTAAAATAGCTCCATTAAGAATAAATGAACAAATTTATTTACAAAACATTGAAAAATGCAAAGGAAAGCATGACAAGTAAAATTCAGGACACTGGGCCAAATCAAATATAATTCAGCTGAAAATAAGTATCTAAAAAAATGAAAAAATAACATTTATTTCACATCTTAGAAGCCACTGTATAACGACAAGGGAGAGAGGAATGCTTTCCACAGATGAAATTTGAATGTCAGTCTGAGAAACCTGTAGAAAACTGGATAATTTTATTTTCCCTGTTCAGCCTGAGCAACCTGGAACAGTCTAACTGTCCAAGAAGTGCTGCCAAATATTGAGAATTAATTCCTTTTAAATTGTCGTCCTAAATTCAACACACCTAATTTAGAAAGTACCCATCAGTTCTGAAAACCTGGGTTTTCATCTGAGAACTTAACAACAGTAACATATAGGGGACACAAGCAAAGTTAACATCTGGGTGGCAGAACCATTAATTTAGTGACTTTTTTTTATGGATGTCTAACCTTTTTTCTACTAATATGATATGAGGGTTGCCATGTGCAATTCCAGGACTTGGTGAGACAAAGGCAGGGACACTATGTCATGTAACTAAAAAGGTGGCTCAGTAAAGGTTATAAATTTGTATTTATTTGGAATAAAAGGCAGGATGCCTGCCAGAATGCTGTACATGAGCTTTGTGACAGAGCAAAGACTTCTACAAAGTCTGCAGTAGGATGAGCTCCAAGAAAACTTATAGCTTAGGATAAAATTATCAAGTACGGTAAGTGGTGAAACAGATGAACATATTAAAAGACTTTTTGAGAATCTAAGCTCAGCTGGGAGCTGTATTTAATTCCCTTCCATAATTTATATTTAGCCAATGTTCTTCACAATTCTGCTGCTGTAACTAGTGCACACAACTAAGGAAAAAATTATTGAAGGTAGGTCTTCATGAGAAGACATTTCTAAACTTCTGAATATCAACAGTGAAAGAAATAAGGGGACTTTTTCCATGCCAAGTCTGCAGCCTCAGCACAGAAGCAGCCAAGTGCCCATTGCACAGCTAGGAATTATTGGGAGACTCCAGTGTGTCACTTGGCTTTCTTTTCCACCATGATCCATTGCCTCTTGTTTTTCTCGGGTTGTTCCCATTAGTAACCCTAAAGGATATATCTGTCATCCTTTTCAGAAGCTGAGAAAATAAGCTCTCCTCTGAACTGCCAGCTGGCAGGATTATAGTAGCCAGGAAAGAGTCTTTAAATGGAAAGAGGAGAAGCATTCTATGAAAGAGATGTCTCCCAATTAATAATGTCTGCACTAAAAAGCATAAAAGAAAGTAAGTTACCTCAAACCAGAACTAGTATCCTAGGGAATGAGCAACAGTCTCTGTTTTAACATTTCCATGCAATCACAGAACTGCAGAATATTCTGAGCTGGAAGACACCCATAAGGATCATCAATATCCAGCTTCTGGCCCTGCACAGAAGAGCCCAAAAAGTGACACCATGTGCCTGAGAGTGTTGTCCCAATGCTTCTTGAATTCTGTCAGCCTTGGTGCTGTGACCACTTCACTGGGGAGCCTGTTCTAGTGCCCAACCACCCTCTGGGTGAAGAACCTCTTCCTGCTATCCAGCTTAAACCTCCTCTGACTCAGCTTCATGCCATTTCCTTGGGTCCTGTCACTGGTCCTGACAGTGAAGAGATCTGTGCCTGCCCCTCCACTTCCCCTCATGAGGAAGCTGCTGACTGCAATGAGGTCTCCCCTCAATCTCCTCTTCTCCAGGCTGAACAGACTGAGTTCCTTGTATGGTTTCCTCTCAAGGCACTTCACCCTTCCCTTGAGCTTCTGTGAAAACATTCCCAATTGGATAATGACCAGGTAAAGGTGACTGGAGAAAAATCTCTTTTCCTAGATCCCTTTTTCCCTCCTTGTCCAACCTCAAAGCCATGAGAGTGAAGAGACCTGCAGAGCCGCCCCCAGCCTGGCTCCATCCTGTCCTGGGAATGAGGAGGGAACAGGTTCACACCAGTGCCCTCTTCCTTTGCCTTCCCTTTGGCAGTGAGAGAACAGTGATGCTCTCTTGCTCTGAAAGGCTCCCAAAGCAAGAGCCGGTCAGCACTGCCTTTCCTACGAGGCCCATCCTGCAGGCTCTGAGTGTCCAAAGGTTGTACAAACCAATACTGGGGACGTCATCCAAGAGTCTGTTTCCTACAGCATTCAGTGCATTAACATTCACACCAAATTTTACAAATAATTCAGGTTTACAGAAGATGAAACCACTCACCCAAGACAAAATGCCACCAATCCTGTATCTAAGCTTTGGGTCTGGAAGTGAAAAGAAGTAGTTTTTAAGGGATTAACAATCAGATTTTCCATGTTTGATTCATTGTTTTTTAAACTGATTTGGAGGAGAGCTCTTCAAAATACGTATCTCAGTCTTTGTCACAAGCCCCTGAAATGAAAATGACCAGAGAAGCAGAGTATTTGCTTTTCCTCTACAGAGTTTTATTAACAATGAAATAAAATCTACAAAGATTTATTGTGCCAAACACAACATACTCCAAGAACAGAGTTGTACAAAAAATCTAAAATGTAAAAATGATGTTACCTTGGGCAATACTCATAACTAAAATATTTTATAGAGAGCTATGCTTATGTTCTCTGCATGCGAGAATAATTTACTTTAGCAGAAATTACATGAACAAGAGTGTACATGGAGGTATACAACTTTTTCATATCCTCCATAATCACTCATTCCAAGTCCACAAACTTAATAAACTTAATAAACGAAAAGAAAGGAGGAATGGTAATGCAATTTTGCAGACAGACAGCACTTAGGGTTCCTTTTCATTGGAGGTGATGGTCATTCCACAATGAAGCTGTAATAAGAGAAGTATAAAATATTGTTGCTTCAGGCTTGTCTTCACTGTTATATCAACACCAAGAACAATCCTGTCATTACTGCCACAGGAATACCAACTCCTGCCCACACACAGAGATCTCAGATCTCCATTTAAATCGTATCATAAATCCTTCAGACAGGCAGAGGAAAAGCACACCGATAAGCTTGCAAGACTAGAACCACAGGCTGTGGCTTGTCTTAGACTAATTAATCAGCTGCTAATGCAAGTATTCTGTCTTTCAAACATTCATCATGTAGCCCTTCTTTCTCAAGTCAGAGTACATTAATGCAGAACCAGGTCCAGAGCACTGCAGTCAGACAAGTCCTGTTCTTCAGATCACCAAATGTAGGGCCTGCAAGAACAGCTCGTCTTGAATGAGACGGAAAGCCATCGTCAAGTACCTGTTCTTACTCCATGCTCTGGTAAATGCTCCTGACTAGAACACAGACAGACAGTTTGTTATTCTTTCTACTGAAAGAGCATTTTTAAGCTAATAAGTAAGAATTAAAGAAAAATCTTTATGCTTTCAGCACGAAGTGAAGAAAAGCCAATATATGCAAATGCAGGGTTTAAATCTGTCATATTAACTCAAGCCTTTAAATATTAATCTACCTCAGTGTTTTAGTAGTACAATTGCCTTCTTTATCCCCAAATTGCTATTTATAAGTCTGTATGTTACCAAGGGATACCATCCAAAAGAATCTGTTTCAAGGAGGTGAATGTGTTGCTGGATCCTAATCTTGATTACCAGTGATGGGTTTCTGTGAGACTGCATTCATGCATGGGAGGAATAGCTGATTTGCACTCCTCTGATAGTTTCATCTGCTTGCCTAAAGGTAGGATAATCCCTGTAGCAGATTAAAAGTGATAAAGACCGGTGCAAAGATGTTATAAGGGCAAAGAAAAACTTAATGTAGGTATGATCTACTTAAACCACCCATCAGAGACCCAGGCAACAAAGGTAGAAGGTTGACCCTACATCTTCAATAGTGAGGAAGGTGACCCAAGGGGGTGGGCCTGTAGAGTTGAACACTTGGTGCTGAGGGCCTGATTTCCCACAACTACTGTGCTTGGCTTTACTTTCAGACTATTTCTACCCTGTTCTTCTGGCCAGGATGCTCTTTTGTGACTGAAGTGCTGCACTCCAGCACATATTCAACCTTTATTTCCTCTTGAAACAACACAGCTCATGAGCTCTAAGACCACCCCACCATGGTACAAAATTAGGTGCAGAAAGTGTGGGAAACCAAGAGGTTCATTTAAAACTTCACTCTGATCCAAACAAAAACATTAACCTAAGTGGACCATTAGTGCTTAATTGATGCTAGCAAAATGCAGCTTTAGTCCCTGATACACAATGTGCCAGAGAGAAAGGGTACAGGAGGGAGAGGCTGGAATAGAGGAATCCACTCAGAAGTCTGGCCAATTTGAAAATCTTTCTGCCAAGAACTGAAGAACTAATCAAACAGGTCATAACAGCATCATATATCTTTGCTTCTACTGATCTGCCCGGCTTTTTTTCTTGTCATTTATTACATTGACTACCTTTCAGGTTGGCTTTTTATAGAAAAATCACACCCAGTGTCAAGTGTTTGAAGACTGTTGGGATACAGCTGAGAGGGAATAAGATTACTTTCAATAATCACCTGAGAGGAAAAGGGCATCTAATTCTCCACCAGAGAGACGAGCTTTTAAATTAAAAGATGATATTGGAACCAGAGAAAAAGGACACATAATGGCAATGAGTAAACAGTCTGGAAAAGAATGAGATATTTATAATCACCAGAGAACTTGAAATGTGGAATTACTCTCCAGCAGAATCCAGGACACATTTGTCAGGTGAGATTCAGTAATTTGCTAGAGGAAACTGCCAGACATCATTATTTACAATGCTAGACTACCACCATAAAGTCCCTCCTAGTTCCAAAGGAACTTCATCAAAGCCCAGAATCAGTAAAGGACAGGGGGGACAATTCACCCCCACACACAAGGAAGTGAGCTTTCTCCTCCCATGGTGGAAGAGTGGTGGGTTTGCATCTTGTCTGGATGAATGCTATGGACACTCAAAGCACAGCATTTGACAGAACTCTTCACATCTCAGAAGTCATTGCCTGCCCCCTTCTTTGACATGCAGATAGATGCACATGAGCTTAGCTCCAATTTTAGATATAGATCTCTTGCTACAGAGTTTAGTGCTCCAGCTTGCCAAGCAGCAGATTACTGTCTTTGGGAACAACACTACTATCTTGAGAACATGCAAATGCCTTTCCTTGTAAACTGTAAACTGCCACATATCTGTTAAGATTTAGATCAGACTCCCAGCAATGTCAGTATCTACCAGATCAATGATCTGCACTATCTCACAGGGCTTTTAAGCAATACTGCCTGAAGATTAACTCGACTCCCATGCCCTACTCGTTTTAAAATGCCCACATTCTCTGATTTTACCTGTACAAAAAACTACAAACTACTGCTTATGGACATATAAAAATCCCCAGCCTCTCACAAACTATTTGTTACAGTGTTCCTATGGAAATGGAAAGAGATCTGTCCTTGTGCTTGGAATTAAAGAGATGCAGTGGACTGTTGTTATGGAAATGTTTTGCATTTTTTGTAAATGCCAATTATATGAAAACAAAAACCAGGCTGAAAAAGTAGAAAGTTATTTTCTGCACTGTAGTATTTCAGAGGGATATATTGAGGTTCAGTCTGAAGTAAATGTCAAAAAGGAATCAAAACACAAAAGGCATCAGATAAAGCATCATAAGCTTCTACTCTTGCTATCTTCCTTTTCAAAATATCACTCTTTATTAACTTGGTTGAATTCAGTTGTTGCACACACACACACTGGCACACAGAACCATGATTGCTGAGTGTAAGTCAAGATAGAAAATTGTAAACTATATGTTATTATTCAGCTGTATGTTGATTCTTGTATCAGTTTTGGATTTCACTATTTTCTTTTTCAGTATCCCCTTCTTCCAAAAGAATTAGAATCAAATCAATGCACGTATTTCCTGTGTAGGCTCATGCTTAAATATTCTACCAGTACAGTTGGCTTTTAACCACCTTTTCTCCCCACCTCCATCACTGCTTTTCATTTATCATTTGAAAGAAACATGCTTTTGAGAAGCCATAGCATTTAATGGCATCATTATCAGCACAGCTTTTTTCTGGCATTAAAATTCATATTTACACTGGTAAATATGCAAGAGAGCATCTCGGGGTGAAAAGAGGATGTGTGCATATCTCTGTGTGTGTGTGTGTGAGTGTAAAATGAACCATGGGTATGGGCGAGCACAAGCAAACTTCTCACAGTCCCTGCCTGTGGGGACATCCTGACCCTCCTGGCCTCTTTGGCTAATAATGTGCCTATTTCACTGTCTAATTTTGCCATAAGAAGGTGACTCTTTGCAAGTAGCTTCATGTACCAGGGGATCTCAAAACAGCTTCCATAGGAGGTGATGTTGGACTAGCAAAGAAGAGTATCTCCAATCAGGCAGAAGCCTGGTTCTCCTGGGGCCAAGTCAATGCTCATGTGCTGCACCACGTTACCAAGCATTACCTTCACGCCACTGAAAGGAGTTTCTTCAAACCTGAGGCCTGCTTCTCCTCAGACAGCAGCACAAAAGTACCGTGGCTCCCTGCAGCGTCCACAGAACAAAATCTCATGCTTTATGATACATGTGGCCCTTCCTCCGCCCCCCCATTTTGTAATTGCATAGTTTCAGATCATAACCATAACATATGATGATTCTTCTGAGGAGCTGGAGAACACTGTTTTTTTCCAGTTTGGCTACTCAGTGTTGGATGCCATAAGCCCACTAAAAAGTTAAAGGCATCAATACAATCTACAGATCATTTTAAAGGCAAATCAGTCTTGCAATGCTTAAAAATGAAGTCTCATTTGCAATAGTGACATCATAGCAGATTTGTAAAGGCCCTCCAGTGCTTTTGCCCTCACACATGTTTCTATCAGACATCTTTGAAGAAAGGAGGCTCAATAGTCTCATTAAAAATAATTGGAGTTGAGCATATAGCTACTTCGGAAAAATCTTCCAAGTACCTACCTGTATCTTTAGGCATCTAAATATCTTTAAAATCTGGGCTGAAGGGAATACAAGTCATTAGCATTTCCTGCCAAGCACCAGTTTTATTTTTTAATTAAAATGATGCTATTTCTGTTGATCCCTTTGGTCCTTTCAGTGACCAAATGCCAGAAACAGCAAATTCTAAATTAGTGCTCTGAAGGTGCAATGGAGCAGCACCAAAAGCTTGCTTAATGAATCCTTGCCCTCTCCCAGTGCTCTTGGGACATGCAGCAATCAGCAAAGAAGGCAGAGAGGTCAGACTTTTTTTCCTATCTAATTACTCTGCCTGCCATAGCCTCGCAATATTCTGGGGTGTCATTTAAACCCTAAGACATGGTTCAGAGTTTTATAATCTGCTTGCGGTCTACTTGGGATATCTGCAGTGGGACAGATTTTCTGGATTCCACTGGTGTAGGGTACCCATGCAATCTAACTATCAGAACTGATACACGCCTTCAAGATTTTGGATCACATCACAGATGACTTGAGAAAGGTAATTTACTTCTAATTTGCCTAAGTTCAATTATACCAACATACATAGCCTTGAGAAAGGAAAAAGAAAATCTTTTTCAGTGGGCATAGCCGCATTTATTTCTATAATGAAAAATGAATACCATGCTTCCAGAAAGTTTCAGTGGGGTTGCTTGTAACAATTCAGTGCTGGTAACACACCTTGTCCCCAGGACTATACCAGTATCTAGAAGCCCATTTTGCTAGGTTGACCCAAAAGTCTGCAAAGAGTCCACAATGCTTGTATTACCTTATTTTAAAAGACCCTGAGTACATATTCATCAAGAGAAAGAAATGCTAATAGGCTGTTTGATGCTAATAGGTGAATGGCATTGTTTAGAAAGGGAAGTTTTATTGTTTCTTTAAGAAGCTTTGCTGCCCATGGTAGCTACTGTCCTGGGAGTGCCTCTCACAGTACTTCCAGCTATGCCATAATGACCTATAGGCACTGTAAATTTTTAGGTAGCTGGTCTTGGAAGAACGTCAGCTTAGCTTCCCTTGCTACTGCCAAAGAGCCATCCCTATCCTCCCTGCTCCCGACATCTAAGAACACTACTACTTTTGACAACCAAAGAGTTCAGCTCCGAGTGCTTCCATGTGGCTCAAAAACTCAGCAAATGCAAGTACAGCTGACATAAATGGCCACACTGCTTTTTCTTCAGAACAGTAACCAGCAATACATTGCTGGTGGTTCGGTGCATATATCCAGATTAAAGCTTTGTTACTGCAGAATTCTTGAGGATGATCTTGTTGGTAAAGCATCAGTCCACTGAGTCCTGCCTGGAAGCATTAAGTGTCTCCAATATCTCCACAGCCCTACAAACCTTAACAAAAAGCTTTGAGACGGAACTCTTAAAATTCACTTCAGCCTTTAGAAATGGATTTGCTAATAAGTAGGCTCAGATTTGTTCTTTGAACTTCCCAATCAACTTCATCTTGCAGTGAGACATATTTAAAACTAACCTGGGTATCAGTCATTCCTGTTTTCTTACCTTTGCTGCAAATATCCTTCCTCTGTTAGGTAATGAATTTTGCAGGCTCAACTTGCTGTAATCAGTAAAGCACATGCTGCGGTGTAGGCTGCAATACAAAACAAAGCATGAATTAAATATATTCAAGGGAAAAAACAAATACATAAAATGAATGTATGTTTCCTTTCAGAGACTTAGCAGCTTACTTGACTACTTCTGCATTTACCTTGGCTTTTAAAAACAATCCACCCGAGACATTCCAGTGCACACAGCTCACAGCCTTAAGAGAGTCCAAATTCACAGCTCTGGGAGGGATGTATAAACTACACTATCTCCCATTTACAAGTATTCTTGTGCTGCACACTCGGTAACTGAGAGCACTATGGAACTACTCCTTACACACCTGCTCTTCTGCTTATATGGATTTCCTGCTGATCTATACGTAAATACTCCAAATTTCTTCTTTTGCCCCATTGGTCTCCTGAATTGAAGTCCTTCCATTGCCGACACTCCTGCTTTACCAGTGCCAGGCATGTCCGCAGGGCTCCTGCCAAAAGCAAATTATTCCCAAAGAAACTTTTTCTCCAATAGTTTAGATTGAAATATGTGGTCTCATAAAGTGGAGATCTGCTGATTTGACTCAACAACTTTTTTTTGTCTTCACAGCCAAGCCATTTGTGTATCAAGGTGGAATTACCTCCAGAGATCTGTAAAAACAGCCTATCAGATTTACTATTTTTGTCTTTTATGCTTTGTTGTTTAGTATTTTCTCAGCATCAAACAATTGATCTCCTTTCTTGCAGGTATCCCAGTAAGGAAATCCAATCCTTACACTGTATTAAAGTAGCACTTTAACATATCAATATTGCCTGGAATTGTTTTTATTGTACAATAACAAATCTGGAAAAACAAATCTTTCCCAGCAGATTTATCATCTCTAGTACTCTGTGTTGGAAACTACAAGCAGTGTTAAAGTGTATCAATGTCAAAATACAGTGATAGAAATTAAATATTATCTCCACATAGATAAGAAGAGGGCAAGGCTAAAGAGTTCTGATGTTCAAGGATTTTTGTGATGATGTTGCTTATGATTTCATACAAATTGTTGTATTGATTGCACTGATGAATGTAGTGGTGCAAGTTCAGGGGAAACCTGAACTGAAAATCTTAAACATTCATTTGTTCTATCACTCTGATGTAGGGTTTATTTTTACACTAATGCAGTAAACAAAATAGTTCCCCTTGTTCCTCTTTTGCTTTCAGCTAGGACAGATGTAGCCTAACAAGGTTTCATTTGGGGACTGAAGGAACATCTCCATTTCCAGGAGATGTTGGCTCCTAAGCACAACAAACATTCATCCTGATTAATGTTACCCTGATAGGAAATGAAACCTCCAGACTGCAAAAACTCAGGTTTAGAGGAAAGACAAAGTCTTATAGAAAAATCTTCCCCCTCTTCTTGGATGTGTTGGATCACCTGGGAAATTGCCTTTCTCTGCCTAGCCAATGGAGGGAGTCTAGATGAAAACTCAGTCTGGACACCCAGCTTTTAAATGTTAAACTGAAGAATATTAGTCTGCTCCTTGGACTCACAGCAACTCGTTTCTGCCAGGATGCTAAAGAAAGGAATAACTACTGAGCTACTCTCAGCTGCAGTGATGGAAAAACCAGGAGTGGAACTATCTAGTAGAAGGAGGGCCACTCGACAGCTTGTTTGTTCCCTGTTTATTCTGTGGCAATACAGAGAGGGGGAAAGAAAACAAAAATATGGTGATCTTATAAGCTGGAGAAAGAGCAGGTATTTTGTGTTGTCAAAAGGAGAACATGAAATAAAGAGACTGCTGAAATGAAGACAGGAATCTCATGACAACATGCAAGAAGGGTTCATAAAAAATACCCATTTAAAAACTTAAAAGCTAAATTTAAACATTAAATATGTGTACTTTTCTGTTAATCTTTTCTTTCATCTGCAATAAGGCAGCTGTTTCACTGTCATCTGCCAAAGGAAACAGACCATGGAAACCCTCTCCCAAAAGGCAGGTTTAAAATCAGAAAAAAAGAGCTAATGTCTAGCTGAAGTCTCTGATTACAGATATGTTTCCTAGTTTGAAGCAGCCATGGAAATCCAAGTGCTGAGCCCAGACACAAAAGCTGTCAGGATCCCTAAACTGCTCTGACAACACAACAACCCCTTTTCCCCCCATGCATACAGCAAGAACAACTGCCATCAGAGGAGAGCTTTGCCAAAACACTGCCTCACTTACATCATCCTGTGATTTTAATCTCCCATTTTCACAAATTAAGCAGAATCCTCTTGATTTCAGCAGGGACCAGATGAACCTCATCCAGGAGAGCAGTATCTGAATGTTAAACATCTGCCTTTCCCAAGTCAGCCTGATAAAATATCAAAGAGCATATGGACCATTTATTCCAGTAAAGAGTGTTTCTTTGGTTATAGATATTCCAGCTGTCTCGAGACTACCTAGAAATTAAGTGTTCAGAATTTGGATTACTTTAATTATCCCTCGAGAAAGGAAACATGTAATCTACAACCATGACCATGAATGGAAGACTCCAAGAAACAGCAATTTACACAGGGCTGCAGCTGCAGACATAAAAGAATGAGTGTATGTACAACACATGCGTATTCTTACAACAAACAAACACTTGGGCTTCGTATTTTAAGCCTTTAAACTTTGTGAAGACACACAAGAAGCTGAGAGTGATGTCAAAACACCTTAGCTCAAATTGCTGCTGCTACTTAAGTTGATTTCAAGTGTCTGTTAAGCTTGTTCTGAAATTACCTAATAATACACTGCATACTTTAAAATCGCAGCTGAAAACAGATGAACATGGAACCACTCCAGGCCACTGAGCTGTATTTCAAATCTCCTGTGAACTTTTTGAGAAGAGTCTTGTAGCAGGAATAGATAGAGAGGAGCAGGACAAGAGTTCCCAGGGACCATGTAACAGCTGGGCCATGAACAGGTTTGTTCCACAGTTTTGTTTCCTTTTGGAAGCTCAGCGTTTCTGAGCTTTTTGGCAGGTGGGCATTTAGTGAAATTGTCTTTGTGCCACAACAAAAAAAAGGCAGAGGTAGATACATCAACCCTACATATGTTAAGGAGCAAGAACTCTGGCCACAGTGATTTGGATGAGATAAAATTGGTAGTACTGCTAAGCTCTCATATTTTTAATTCTCTCTCTTTTTTTTTCCTTTTTTTTTTTCCATAAAATTTGACAGTGCTCTGGGAAGCGTGAACATTTGAAAAAGGTAAAATCTTGGAAAGAAGTGCAGTTAGTCTCTGGTTCAGGTAATGATTTTAGGTCTCATTTTCAGACTTCAGATCTTATCATAATTTTTAAAATAGGCATTTTTCTTCTTCTGTGACGGAGATTTTCATATAATAACATTAATTCAGCTGATAGAACTTTAAAAATAACACAACAAAATTTTACACCAAATAGTACAGGACTAAAGATTTTTAAAAAGAGATCACCACAGACAACAATGCTTGGGTTCCTGACAGAGCACTGCTACTGCAACAGGAGACCCCTCTGCCCTTCAGTCTCCAATCCCAGCTGAATGGAGAACTTTCTTGGTAAGAATGTGCTAGATGAAATTTCCTCTTCAAAAGAAGCATTTCCACTGGATATTAGCAACCTTTTCATAACTGATCCACTGGGAATAACTGTTTAATTAAGTTCCTCTGCCCACCTCTGAATAGTTATCTAGTCCAAGAAGGATACTAAGATTGCATTGTAATTAGATGTCACAAAATTATTTTTCCTGAAACTAAAATTTCCTGGAAATTCTAGATCCTAAAATTAATTTTACAAAAGAGTTTTAGAACATCCATATATGAGTTAGAATGTTCAATACACAAAATTGGCTTGTCAAATAAATGTAGTGTAAAAATTAATGAAATGTGGCACCTTTATCTTGTTCACATAGAAGCAAAAACAAGAAAGGTATTTAAAAACCAGACTGAATATAAGGCAGTGTGGGACTGATGGGCAGTTTAGGACTGATCTTCCCACTAATAATAATTATGTTATTATTGCACCTATACAAACTGTTGGACTTTGTTCAGAGTTAAATCATTCTATGACTTGACAATGTAAATTCCTTTCCAGAATCTCCTATTACAAAATTCTGCCTTCATATTGTTCATTCCTAATCAAGGACTGCTACCTGAATTTCTTTCCTGCAAGGATTCAAGGTCCAAAGCAATAACGCTGAGTAAAACTGTTCTCTGCCTGGTATGGCTCACGAGCCTTGGCCCAGGAGGCACAGCTTTGGGGGTGACGAGGATTTCGTACCCTTTGAGCGCTGACTCCGGCCCCAGCAGGCCTCGCTTAGGAGCTTTGTTGTTAATCCAGGCGAAGAGGGCGAAGAATAAGCAAGGGTCTGCCAGCTCACAGTTCCAACAGCCTTTATTGATGGAGGGGGTGACACAGGCAGGACGATCTTATCTCGGAACGTGGGTTTATAAAGGGTCTGGTTCTCAGGGGAGGGTTCAACAAATAAACCAATCAGGGTACAGCAGAGGAGGGATTGACATGTGAGCTTAGGGAGTGGTTTATGGATTGACATTAGAGGGAGAAAAGGGTGAACCCCACCCTGCAGGTGGGGTTAGGGGATTGACAGTTTGGGGAAAACCATACAGTAAGGATAGGGGGAACATGGGAGAAACCATTATAACTAAAAAACACACCACAACAGCTGAGGACAGGCAGATATGCAAAACACATAAAATCCACCAGGGAGCTGAGCATTTGACTCTTGTTGGTTCTTTCGCTTCCTCCGACATTCAGAGCTGCATTTCCTTCCTTTCAGAATTCAAGGCAGAAGTTAATGTAGTAAGAAATCATGGCATTATGTTGCCTACCTGCTACAAGGTAGGGCAGTCCCAGGCTGCTCTGCCTTGCTCTGGGGCGAGCACCAATGTACCCCCCCACCACCACCACCACCACCACCAGCAGGGAGATTGCTGAAGGTGTAGAGAGCCACTTCATCTGCTCATTTCTGCTCATCACAGGCAACTTGTGCAGGCTGGTGTGTCTCCATCACATTCCCTGGGTGATCCTACAGTGATTATTGCTCACCCAGGTGCCAAAGTTCCCTGTACCATATTTTCAGTTGAAGGTGGTTCAAGAGGAGGGAGCCTTGTTCCTGCAATGTAATGCCCTGTGAAGTAGCAAAGGCTGTTTTCACTTTCATGTCATCAGGAAAAGGCGTCTGGAGGCAGAGCACAACCTCCTACATACACACATTTATAAGAATACTGAACTGTGAAGTGTAAAAATCAAATACACACACACCCAAAACCATGCCTGCACTTCAGGCTTCAAAAAGATGGAGAGCACTTAATTATTAATAGAGGAAGCTTTGAGGTTAAACTTTTTTTTTTCTTCAGAATTACCAAAAGAAGGAAATGATAGATAATAAACAGTTAAACATTTCCAAGTGTGTGGTTGGTCTCCAGCATCCTCTCTTTGCACAATATTGTACAGCCCAGTGTTTGCAAACATTTTCAAAAACCTGCAGACACAATCTTTCCGGCATCAGACCTGGAAACAGTAAAAATTCTGTTGACTTCTCATTTTCCCCCTGGTTCATTCTGTTCATTTTTCTGATTACCAAAGCCTCATTTGGCATTGATGCATTTTACATGCACAGAAAGTCCCACTGGAGATGGAAGCATGTTCACTTAATTGAATCTGCCTGACAGATGTGACACAGTGAGATAATGAATATGCAGTTGACAGATATCTATGCCATGTACACACACTTATTAGGAAGCAGGGACACAGATTTCCTGTGATGGAAAACAGAGAGAGCTGCTCATTGGAGTTGAGCTCAGAGTTGTTGCAGATTTTTTCATTTAAGATAATGACGTATTTGGAGCCTAGGCAGAATTTAGGGTAAGTTCAAGACCACCAGCTGAATGGATTGAGACTGTTTGATACTTGCTGTTGCTGGAAAGGGCCTTTCCTTCCTACTCAGGCTACACAGCCCTCCTGTCTGCCTTGCAGAGATTCAGGTGCTCACTGCACACCCCAAGGCCAAGCAGGCAGCAGAGCCAGGACATCAGCTCCCTGCTGCCAAAAGAGAACGATGCTGCATCCACACTTTTTGGCACATCATTTCCTGTTCCTGCCCATATGGTCCTGTTTCCTCCCCAGCTTCAGTCCTGCCACTCCTCAGGTCCTTCCAGGGACAAATCTATCTCTTCAAAACAACATGGCTTTGCAATGTGATGGCACAGGGAACATGCCAGCCTGGCTGCAAAGATCATTTTATTGTTTATTCTGTGCCAATGAGCACAGGTGCAGTGTTCTGCAATTTGCACCAGAGACAACAGAGCAGCACTAACAGGGAACCTCATTACAGGTGATGGCAGCAATGGGATTTGACTGGCCAGTGTCAAACCCAGCATTCCAGTCCCATATGTTGTGCAAAATCAAATGCTGTAGAAAACAGGTTCAGGCAAGGACTACAGATGAAGGTAGTATTTTAAACATCAACAGCAATATGGTAGGGTCACCTCTAGATTCATATTGATTTAAAAGCTTACATGAAAATTACTGAAGGGATTGTGATTTATCACAGTATCTGGTAATGACTTCCCCACACGATTTTCTAACAGTGGTGTTTTGATACTTGCTGTGCAAAAATTAGGTCCACAGACTGGAAGTCCCTACATCCTTTGGCTGTACGTCAGTCTAGAATTTCCTCTGGGACAGGATTCAGAGCTTATGCCAATTTACAGTGCCAATTCCAAAGGCGTGAGAAACTTGGACCTTCTCCTGAAGCCCTAATTTTCAACGAAAATTGGAAAATAGTATGAAATTCAAAGTGAAAAAAAAATCAGACCTGTATCTGTAGCGATCAAAGCTGAAGGGTATGTGAACAGAGCTGTGATGGGCTGGTCTCTTTCCCATGCACATCATGAAGAGCCAGCCATGTCTCAGTGCTCCCAAGTGCTCATATTTTCCATAAGCCTGATGAGGAGGTGGTGGGCACCTTGCAGGACTGCACAGCCCCTGTTTCAGAAGACAGGGAGCAAACAGGTGGCAGGTTTTCCTTCATCCCTGATGGGATGTTTGTCACATGTCTTGCCATGCAAAAAAACATGTAGAAAGCAGATGAAATTGTGGGGCCATTTGCCGTGTAGTTGGAAGTCCCCCAGCAGTGAAGGCAGTGAGGTGCATGTGGTGCAGTCATGAAACAGCAAAACTGGGACTTCAGGGACTTCCACTGAATCATATAACAAACTCTACCACATGAAGGAGGCAGCTGTTTGTCTCTCAGATAATTAAAACCAGGTACAAAATTCCTTAAAGATATATAATTCCACCTAAACCAAATAAATAATACAATAAGAGCAAAAGGAAATATCATTGTACTTTTTCTTTTTTTTTCAAATCAGGAAACTGCAGTAGAAGAGTATTAGACCTGGACCAGGCCTTTCTGTCTTCAAAGATGCACTGGTACCTCAGCCTCCTGCACAATACAAGTCTTCCTCACACCTGTCTGTTTAGGAAGTCATGAATCCCAAAGAAAAGCAACACTGACCAAAGGAGAGAGCTGTTGGTGGGTGAGCAAGAGGTATAGCTGGAGATCATGGATGCTACTGCTTTCCCTATCTGGAGTGCAATAGGACATGGCTATTACATGGCCCTGTGAGAGGCAGGTGAGAAAAGCAACCTGCTCTTGATAACCTTGATTCCACCTGGCATCTGTCTTTTTGTCCTAGTGGGATTATGATTTCAGAAGATCTCTCTCTGTGAGATATTCCTGTGGGACACCACATTGTTAGAAGCAGTCACACTAAGCAGGCATGGAGAAGAATATATTTAGATCACAGTATTTATAGGAGGACACAAGAATAAGGATCAGGAAAAGGTACTGGGATACTGTCATCTGTAGCCACACTTCTTACACACAGGTTTATACCTTCACAGATAGACGTATTTCTGTAATAAATCTGCCTAACCCACAATGCCTGGGAGTTAATCCCGAGTCTCCATCATAATGTCAATCATGCTCAGTTTAGCATTTTGGGCACTTTAACATTGTAAATGTGAGTAAGGCAATAATGACAATAAAATGCATAGTAGACTGTAGCACTTCATCAACATTTGCATACATAACTGTTATCTAAAGTGCTTTTGGATGTGTTCTAAGATTAGTAGAATGGAAAGATATAAACTTGTACTTTGTGTAATTGTTTTCAAAGCTTCGTAGCATCAGAAAAAAGCATTCTGTAGAACTGCATGTTATGAAAAGCTTCTTAAATCAAAATTTTATGGTAAAACAATATTATATGTTAAAATGTAGATACCATAATAAAACACTCAAGGGCTTTCCTTGTTGGAATTCCAGGAGGGACTTCAATCATGTTGTCATATTTGCACAGTGTAATAGCTTTTCCTTTGATTTGACAAGGATCATTAGAATTCTTTCTGTAACCAAGGGATTTGCACTAAAACAGTTCTAATTAAATGTTTGGTGAATGTGTGCACTGTTAGAATAGCCACTGAGTATCAAAAGCCTTATAATTAGTATTTTGCAGGTGATAAGCAGACATGCCTTGAGGCTTTCTGGAAAAGTCAAATGATAGCGAAGCATAGACAGATGACATTTTCTCTCTCAGAACAGTCCCATTCTGACAAGAACCTGAGTCTTAAAAAAGGCTTAGCTTAACTCCTATTTGACAGGAAATAGGCAATCAAAATGCCACCACAGAGAAGAAAAAAGCAAAGTTGGCAGTAGTCAGACTTACAAACAGCAAGATGCCACCCAGAAGTTGGCGGTACTGGCTAGCAGAAAATAATGAGTGGGCTCAAAGACACATTTCCAGAACCACATGTCCCCATCTGGTTTTGCACATGCAGCACTGTAAGAGCAGGTACCTCCCAGCTGCATTTCTTGGCAACCATTCAACTTGTCAACTGGAGGCTGTGCACCTGGTAATAGAAAATCAATTTGAAAAGCCAGCATACTGTCAACTGCTAAATTTCTTTTGTTAATTTGGNAAATTACTTTGAATAAACCCAAAGACTACAGTAGCAGTGAATGGAAGTGAAGGAAATGTAGTTCAACAGCTACAGCACCTTTCCTCCTCTCTTAATGCCTATGTCTCCAGTAGACACAGCTTTCTACAGTTTGAGGTTTCTTATATTTCAGACTAAATATCCAGTTACAGAAATTACAGATAATATATAATTATAGTTACAGTTTTTCTCCTCAGACTGCACGTTTATGTGTGCTGATCGCCCACTTCATAGGTGTTGGGGTTTGGGTGTTCCTCCCTTTTGTTTCTCTTCACCTGTGGAATTTTTTGCCCATTAGTTGCTAAGGGACCATAATGGCCGGGTACTTAAGGGGAACAAAAGAAGGGATTAAACTGAGGGAAACAGGTATTGTCCAGCTGGGAGAGGTTTTTTT
>VZTR01015082.1:97406-114409 GCA_013400775.1 Chaetops frenatus
CGCCAGGACACCGAGATCCACTGCTCAAGGGGGTTTGTGAAAGTAAAACTTCTTTTTCTTTCATCCCTCCCCGTCCCGGCTGGGGGGGGGGGAAGGGAAGGAATCCACCACACCATCGCCACGTGCTCCCTGAGCTCGCGCCACCAGCGGCCCCTGCCGGCTCTGACCATCACTGCATCAAAGGTGCCTGCAAGCCAGCAGGCTCTCACTGGGTTCCTGCTTCTGGTTGTTGTTAGTGCCATAGTAGTGGTTGTTTGTTTGTTTTATATAAATACTAGTAAAGAACTGTTATTCCATTTCCCATATCTTTGCCTGTGAGCCCCTTAATTTCAGAATTACGATAATTCGGAGGGAAAGGGTTTACATTTTTTCCATTCCAAGGGAGGTCCCCTGCCTTCCTTAGCAGACACCTGTCCTTCAAACCGGGACAATAGGTAATAATATAAAACACTCAAGATTGAAGGATACTACTTCTACGTAAGCCAGATGCTGCTGGGCTTGCTGCTCCTACAGCCCAGGAGATGCTCTGAGGCAGCTGCTTATTCCATCTATGCTGAATGGTCTCATGTATTCGTGGATACAGAAGGAAGTGACCCTGCCCATCACCATTGGCACGGAACACTTTCAGTACCATGGCTTATACCCTTGCCATCTTTCACTGCAGGTATTACAGGGATCCCATTTCTAACCAACAGATGAAGGAATATATGCACTATTTTGTGATGGCAGAAGAGTTTAGCTGAGATTATGGATGCAAGGAAAAGTCAGAAATAGGAATTTTATAGGAATTTTTCACAAAAAGTAGAGCTGTAGGTAAAAATGCTCTTGCTGTGAAAGTCTCATATGCAGTATTTTTCTATGTAAAAAGATGCATTCAACATATATATTCATTTTGCCTGGATATTGTAATTATTTCTTTCTGTCTCTGAAATAATTTTCAGGTTTTACAAAAGTAAAAAACTTTATATCATACATTGTTCCAAAATTCATCAATCAGATGTCTGGTCTAGACAGACAGATTAGAAGATACCACTTCCTTAAATACCCATTAATAATAATCTGCAGGATTTCCTCATCATGAAGGGATTCTACAATCCATTTAATACCCACAAATACCAGAAAAAGATGGAAAAAACAAATAAACAAACAAATTGCTTGAAGAGGTGAAGAAGTGGCTGGAAGAATGAAGAATTCACTGAGAAGTCAAAAGGAAATCCAAGTAGAGTTTCCTATATGTGCCCTCTATTAAATTGATTCATGGATATGTAAAGTTGGTACATTAAAGAAAGCTTAGCTACTGAAAGTTTAACAAAACACAGTCTTTTAGCATCTAGAGAACCAAGAGATGCTTAAACTGATCACTGTTTCAAAACACTTGGATTTCCTCTTTCAATCAGTATTTTACTTGCTGAATAAAAAACGGGGAAAGAAAAAAAAGAAGCATATACTACAATGATTCAGCTCTATACAGGAAGGGCACATCATTGACATCTCTTGTCTGCAGAAGTACTGGATACAGCCTTGACTTCAAAATAATGAAAAAAACACTGAGGAAGATCAAGGGCAAAAGTAGTCAAAATTGTCACATCAGGATCTTTATGTTTCAAATCACATTCACAATCTCTGCTACAAGTGAAATATTCAACATCTGTTCATGCAGAGAGTGTTACTGCTTAACCCTGTGCAACCAGTTGGCAGGGAATGGAACAACAAGCAAACCACCAGCAGCAAAATTATTTCCTGATAAGACTTATTTTTTTACCCAAATACTGAATATTTTGTGCCACAGGGCAGCATTTCAATAAGCTGCTTGAGAGGAGGAAGTAATTCCTTAAAGAGTGCAGTGCAGGTGTAATGTCAAAACAAAAAAATGAGCAAATGAACGTAGTTTGGTTTGTGGTTAGAAATAGCACTTCTTGAAGCACTTCTTACGTGTAAGAGGAAAAATGTATGAATTATAATGTAATGGAAATTTACATGATGGTTTATTCATATTGATTAATAATATTCATAATTATATTAGTAATANAGTCATAGTAGTAGGTATTTAGTGTTAGTATTAGTGCTAGCATTATCCAAGATAAAAGTGAACATACACCTGGCTCCAGCATCTTCTCAGAAGAGACACTTGTCTCTTCTCAAGGTCTGCAAAGCCCAGTGAGGCCTGTGGTGTTGCACAAGGAAAACAGCAGAAAGTTTTAAAATTCGATTAGACAAGCTGGTTTTAAAATATTATTAGATCAAATGTGCAAAGGACCACCTGTATTCATAGTCTTGATCTCTCCCACCCTCCAAAGCAAGACAGCCCCATCTAAAAGCTGCCTTCTGGGAGCAGCCCCTGCTCCAAGCTGGCCTCTGGACCCTGCTCAGGAATTGTTTGGGAGAGCTCTACTTGCCCTTTTTAGCTGTCAAAGGCCTTCCTACAAATGTCACAGTACCACAATGCATCCACAGTGCCCAGGACTAATCCCTGGCACTATGCATTGGCAACCATCCTCCTTCCTGTGTAATCAGTGTCTGATTATGAAATAAATCTGCAGCTTTCAGGTTCTAAGAGATGACTAGCAGTTCTAGAAGTATTAGTACAGATTCTGCCACAGCTTGCACTACAGGTCTCTTCCAATTAACTTATGCCTTCAAAATTCTCATTTATGATGCCTTTGAATACAGGATAAAAAGTCTTCTGTGAACATTTTTTCAATGTTTCATAAAATAGACTTTACCTTGTTTTATTTTTTTCAGTAAGATTTGATAATGAAGTTAAAGTTTCAGCCCCTCTCGTTAGAGCAGGTTTCCAAATTTGTTTCATTAATAAGAAATCAACTAAGATGGCATAAAATTGATAGTTTGCTCTGGAGAGAGGTTCTCCTGTGGTTTGGTGGCTACACTGAGCTAACTATTCAAGTGGTAAAGGGGGTCATCCAACCTGTAAATGCCTTTAAAAGTCCCATCACAATATTATCAATTCTTCCTAATAGAAATCTCAGATGTTAGGGGTTATAAAGCCCTTGGATAGTACATGGCTCTCACACTGAAAACTTTCCTTCCATACGCAGCAGATCTCCCTAATTCTCATCCAATTTTCTACACAGGGAATGAAGAGCTGTGTTCCAATACAGCAGAATACAGCAGCTATACACATGATATTTAACGGGCACCTTATGGGAACCCCAACTTCACAGGGAAGAGGGGAGTAAGTCTGGGGAATGTCTTCACTTTTGATGAAAGGAGGTATGTCACTCCTTTAACTCCTAAAGATCCATATTAAAATAAATCATCCCTTGATCTACCTAACTGTTAACGTCTTTCCTACCTCAAAGGTGTCGAACAAAAAACAGGACATGTAGTACTGTGATATTTTTTCCCCTCCTTTAATAGTAATTTCATTTATTCAAGATGCTATTATGGGAAGATGACAATAATAGATGACTCAAGTGAATACAGACAAGATTTTTATGTTTCCAATCAGTACATGGCAATACCCCAGTTTAACTCTAGGTGGTCTATTATGTTTCTGGAAAGCCACTTAGTCTTCTGGACAGGCTCCAGAATTCCTCTGCATCTTACATTTAAAACTACACAAATCAAAAGCCTTTCTTTTCCATCCCCTCTTAGTCTGAGCTCATTAACAACCTTGTAGGATTCATCTCTCCCTACTCCTATGATGAGCCAGTGCAGTCCTAGCAACAATACAAAACAATTCACACCCTCCACATCCAAAGTAAACTGATCTAACCCTGTGTACCTCCACTAACTCCTCTTAGGGAACTGAATTTGGTGTTGCAGCCAAGTTATCCATCATAAACTAAATGTTTGAATGAGCTGGGGGCAGTGTGATGCTGCACAATTCAACTGTGTTTTCTAGTGCCGTCAGTGCTAATTGTACCTTAAGTCATCGCAAGGGTTGATTGTGAGTCAGACATCCTGGTGCCTTGGACAAACCTGTTTCCAAGGGCTATGCAGAAAGCCAGACAGTCTGCTTCCACTTGTATTTGCACACAAGTTTATATCACTAGATCATAGAAAACCTTGAGCAAAAACTGTGGTATAAACTATCCTCTAATTAACACTCACACCTATCAAAGACAACTACCAAAACCCCTGAAGCTGAACATGACAAACTCTGCATTTAATAAAAGCTAAGTTTTCTTATTCACATTTTGAGGCTGTACAGAGTCATCAACTTGTGAATAGTATGGCCTGCAACATCCTGTATTAAAATTCTATTTGTACGCTTTAAAAAGTCAGGGACCTTCTCCTTTCAGTACGGTTGTTTATACTGCCTTTCAGGGCCTAATACTCTCCCTAGAAGAAATAAAAAAGTCAACAAACATCTAGACCTGGTCAGATATATATCCTGTTTATAAGGCACTGCCTTCATTCTGGTTAGTGTTCTATGAAGCAGCCATAGCCAGTAAGCACAGAGGAAAACTGCATGTCGACCTGTGTCGACTTGTTGCAAGAGGATCACATAGAAAAGAAAGACTGTAGGACATCTCATTCTCATCTCATTCATAGTACAGATACATAGGTAAAGAAAAAAATTTACAATTGCAAACGACATCACAATTACCTTTTGAGACTGGGAGTTTGAGACTATAACTGCATGATCATTAAAGCCTTTCTGGTAGAAAATCCATCCTTCTGCATAAACATCTTCTTTGTACTAGGGCTGAGAGATAAGAGAGTACTTTTTCTCTCAATACCTTTTGCAATAGCCTTCTCAGTGTTGCTCAGGTCATGTCACTCATCTGTGGAAGCTGCATACTGTAAAAGACTTATAAACCCAGCATAGACAACCCTGCCATCATCCTCTTCCTCCACCAGAAACAAGGAAGGCTACTTGAAAAGCAGCACTGAGAGATGTGCTCCTTCAGCATACCTGTTCATATCGTTCAGAGTTATCTTCTTGGAGATTTCTTCTTTCAGTATGAAAAGCAATGGCAATTTGACAGATCTGTAGGTATTTTTAGTACTTCTACAGGAAAAATCTTTTTTGACACTTTGTTACCAATATTTAAAGTTCTGTTGAAGACAGAGATAGAGAAAAACATCCAATATGTAGATATGGCACCACCCATCTCATGAACATGCACATCAGAGTTTATGCCTTTCACTACTGCCTATGGGGTATTTTACGAAGCCCTAACTTAAAAATAGGCCTTAAAATGGCCTATTCTTGAATTAAAATAGCTCATACATGTCATCTAGTGTTTAGAAGAATTTTACTGTTGTGTTCTATAAATCAAAACTCCAGTTTCATCACATAACAGATATCAATGGCCTTAAGGGTATAATATAAACCTGTTAGCTCATATGAGGTGAGAAGCAGACCCCTGACATTCCTCTAAAAACCAAATGCAATATAATGAAGAATATATTTCTGAGAAAAAGACAAACATGTTAACACATTTCCAAGCAGAGATGCCACAGTGCATCTGTGCCACACAGGTCCTCCAGCTGGGCAGAAGGTTGCTCTGGCAGGAATGCTTTGGGAAGTCTTGACAATCATCCAGCCAATGGAGAGAGGCATTCTGAAGAGCTGCAGAGAAATCTGGGGCACCAAAAAGAGCAGTAACTTGTGTGCCTATGAGGGGGTAAATGGAAAAAAATTTGCAAGCTGCTGGATTGTTTGAGCAATCACTAATAAGACTGAATAATTCTGACTGTGTTTTTTCAAATCAAAATTGTTACATTTAGCAAGAGTTTTTAATCTCATACTGGTTTTAAATCCACTTGAATCCAAAGGCATTCAAGACTTCAAGGAGACCATGACTAACAAATTATTGTTAGAACAGCAAATCTCTTAAAGCACCCAAAAACTTTTATAACATTCATCCATAAGAAGTGGAAAACAGCAATGAAATCTGCTGGGGGAGAAGAAAGCAACAACAGCAGGAGTTTTTAGTTTAAGCACAAAGCCTCAGTGTTAAACATTTGATAAGTCTCATGGTTTTGTTCTGAAAATAGATGAGAGGGAGCATTTTCGTGCATGACTAGTCCCACAGCAAATAAATTCATGCTTAAAAATATAGCTTATGCACAGATGGCTGCAAAACAATTACTATGTATTAGCATTTCTCATTCCATATTAAACTTGTGATGTACTAGACACTCCCTCTTCTCCCACTCTGAAGATTTCTCAGAGAGATTTTATTGCATCATTAGTTCAATAATTATGACATGGCCATATTGCATTTAAACTTGTTTTATTCCTCCAAATACATAATAATTCTCTTTCTTTTTAACCAGTTTCTTTCATTTAACAAAGTTACAGTCTTCTTGTAGTGGTAAGGAAGTAGGCAGTCAGATGCCATCTGGCAATACAACAGCCTGCTTGCTGTCCACACACATCATCCAAAGATTAAAAAAAAAAAAAAAAAAAAAAAAAAAAAAAGAAGATAATATCCAGGNTCTGTGATTCTGTGATATAGTTAAAAAGAAAGAAAGAAAAAAAAATTTAAAAAAAAAAGAAAAAAGAAAAAAAGAAGATAATATCCAGGCTATCTATCTGCAATTTAAACAGAAATATCTCAAGATGCCATGCATTTACTGGAGCCTGTGGTTTTGGTACATGTACCATTCATTCAGCTGGACACTCAGCCTGTAATGAGACCACAGCAGATACACTCCAAGGATTCCCAAAACAGATCCAGGAATTCTGACAAAATGCAGACCTGACACTCAGATTACAGTTCTTTCAGATCAGATTGAATTTACAGTAAGGAAACAATTATTGACACAAGTAGACTTGAATATATAGACTCATTTGCTCTCGTTCTCCTCTAGAAGAATGTGAAAAGTAATAACCCTAATGCTATTATTTCTATTACGATATTAACTCTAGAATGCTTCACTTTTTGTGCAAAGATTTAGATCTAGTTGCAAAAACATATGCTCGGCTATGGCATTCTTTTATTTTAAATTTAGTTTTCGCTTATTTGGTCTATTCTATTACTGGGCACACAATCTATTCATATCTGTGCCTTTTTTTGGTGTCTTCAAATTATAACTTGCCCAAGTGCTGTTTTCCCCATCTATCGTGTTCTCTCTTTTTATGATTAGAAGTCTTTGACAGCAGATTGATGTTATGTACAAAGGCAGCTGAAAAACTGCATACTTTTTTACTTTTTTTGAAAGCTACACTAATATAATTTATTCTCCAAGACAGCACTATCAAACAGTATTTTGGTTTTGTAAAATTGAGTCACTTTATGTCAGATTTGAAAATAAAACCTTATTTGGCTATTTAGGCTTTTATCAAAATGCTCTCTTTCTTCTTGTCTTCTTCCAGTTCTCAGGGGAACTGAGCATTAAACTTACACTTGAATACCACATGATAGAACCCTGACCCAGCTGGGTATTACTGTTCACTCAGACAATGGAACCTTTACCTGTCAGCATCCCAGAGACCCTCCTGCCAGGGTACACATTCATATGATGCTATGATACACAAAGTGCACAGACGACTCCACACTGGGAGAGGAGGCAGATCTGCTGGAGGAAAGAGCCATCTCATAAAGACACCTTGGCAGTCTGAATAAAAGCAGGCCAACAAGGCCTGCATGAAGTTTAACAAAGGTAAATCCTAAATGTTGCACCTGGGATGCAGCAATCCCTCACAGCAATTGAAGGCATGCCTGCCACAGTTTGGGTGGCCCTGATGGATGGCAATCTGGATGTGTTCCAGCAGGGTGCCCTTGCAGCAGTGAAAGCAAACCTTGTCACAGGTTGCATCAACAAGAGGACAATCAGCTAATTGAGGGCTGTGATTATTCCAGTCCATTAGGCACTTGTTGGGCACACCAGTAACACTAGGTCGAGGTTTGGACTCCTCACTTCAAGGGAGACACTAAAATACTGGAGAGGGAAGGGCCACCAATATGGTGAGAGAACTTGACAGATGAAATAAAATTGAAGGAACTGGGTATGTTCAACTCAGAGAAGTCTTGAGAGAATCCAATAACATTTTTCCAATACATGGATTGTAATTACAGAAGAAAGACAGAAATTCCTTCTACAAGGATGCATAGGGACAGAAAATAAGCAATGGATAAAAATTACTATAGAATACCATATGATAAGGAAAAATTGCCAAGCATGGGAAGAAATAAATGTTAGAATGGCTTGTCCTATGGGATCCCCCTTGCTGGAAATGGCAAGATTTGACAGGAACCTGGATAACTCAATTTAAGGCCCTGCTTTCAACAGAAGTTTGGACTGAACAATCTCCAGAGGTCCCTGCCAACCTCTGGTTCTGCTATGCTATGCAGATCTGTTGACTGGTCCATGTTCAAAGGCGATAGATGGAAATTTGAGAGACCAAAACTCTGCAAAGAAAGAGGAGTCAAAAGCAAGAAGATGCTACTCCCAGCTCTAACCAGGAAGGTAAAGTTCCTTGGCATGAAGAAATACTTATGCTGTTATCTACAGAATTCCATACCAGTAAATTTTGATACAAGGTCAAAAATAGACCAGTAACTATGTAAACGTTGTTCCATATCTCAGAATACAAAATTTTATGAATTTAAATATAAAAAATTTCAGGACATGCACTTGATTATTTTTCATCTTTCACTGCCTGAGAAAATCTGTGTCATATTTACTTCTACTTTCCTGACAGCTGTCTTCAAATTTCAGGGGGTTGGGACTGTTCTGGACCCAGTGCATGGTAAGGTACTTGAGGCCCCTCTCCAGCTGTGACAGAATGCCCACCTTGTCTGCCAGACTGAGCATGGCACAAGCCACAAGTAGCACCACATCCCCTTCTCCCTGCCTGCACACTGCCAGAAACAGAAATCCTAAGAGAGGAAAAGGACCTGGAAAGGCTAGAAGGGAAATCAAACAGGTTACAGAGATTGTAGTAAATCACACCCTACAATGTTACCCTGGTCTGATAGCTGTAGAATAGTGTCCAAAAAGTACAGAAGTCTGTCCTGTGAAATAATCTGTTGCTATCACATTTATTTCTCAGAATTATACTAATAAAATTGTATTTCACAGGGTTATTTCATTATAAAAGAAGTGAAAAAGAAAGAACAGAAAACACTCAAGTAGGCATTATAGCTGTGGGTATAGAAGTCACATTTCACACAACTACCAAACGATGGAGGAATGGAAAAGAAGTGCAGGAGTGAAATAAAAATTGATTCAAAAAAGCAGCTCTTCCCAAAGATGTAAAAGGTTTTCGACCAAGTGAAAAAAAGAATTATTATGACAGCTACTCATGTGCATTCCCATCAGCACTGTGCATATGACAACCTGTGCTAACTGCTAACTGGCTCCTACTCACTGCCCAAATTTTTACAGCTCCTGTTTGAATGCATCACTTCTTCCCTTATCTGTATGCAGAGTGTAGGTATCCCACATTGGATTGTCAGCTTTTCCACTGGGGGCTGGATGCACACATAACAAACATAAATACTCAAGCATTGCAGTCCCCAAGTCCCCTCAGCATCTAGGTGCTCTTGAAAAGCTGCCTTACTTCTTCACCCACAGCATACTAATACTAAGCTGTTTACTTAAAAAAAAAAAAAATTCAGAAAAAGGGAACGATTTCATTTATTTTCTCTCTTCCAACTAGAAATTATTTCAACCCCTGAGAGAAAAGAACCCCAAGCATCTAAATGCCAACATAATTTTAAATTCTATATTCAGCTGAGAAAAATTGCTTCTGGAGATCAGAAGTGCAACACTCTGACATAAAAATCTTACCCATGAAGAAATAACCCTTTACATTCCATCCCTAAGTCATTCCTGATGGCAATTCGAGCTCATTTTATCATTGAAAAGTCTCTTCAGTGCAGTCTTTCAACAATGCAGTCATGTGAGTTAGGAAGCATCAGTTTTGCCTTAAAACCATTTTATACAGTGTTTCCAGATCACTGAGAAACCCTCTGATTCCTGATTTGATATGTAATAGGGCTTTCAAGAGAGGCAGGAACCCAAATCTTTACTCAGTGCCCCAGATTTACAGGAATGCTAATGCAATTTAAACGTTTTCAACGTTTAAACATTATCAGTACTCCCTCTAGCGGGTGTCCTAAATGACGAAAACATTCCCTGCTGACTTCCGAAGAAAATATATTTTTAATCTATAAAGCTTCTCTGAAATTAAACATCAGAATTGCGGCTGTCAGAAAGCAATGTGTTACCAAGTATCTCAGGGATTGTTTTCTTTCCTTAGAAGTTGCAGGGGGCCGGCAATAACCAGCACTACACTTTTCACGGAACTGGGAGGAGCAAGCTGGATGGAGAAGAAACCTGGTTCTAAAGAAGCAGAACTCGAAGCCACTGGTTTCCTTTGGATATGCATCCTGCATCCCTGCACAGCCCTTCACAAATCCATCAGTACTCAGCTTCCTCACATACACACACGAACTCTTGTTACTGCCTTGGTCCCTCCTGGACACCAGTGCCTGGGCTGGAGGGAGCCTGTGCTTTGCCTTACCTTTTTGGTTTATTTTCTATCTCACTGGCTGAACAGAGAAAACAGAGAGAAGGACAGAAAATATTAGAAGAATCCCCTTGCCAAAATCTGAAGGCGAAGACTCTAGAGGAGAAAAAGGTCCTCTCCTCCCAGCCCCTCCAGAGGAATAGCAGGCACTATCATTTTATCAGATTTACTACCCCTGCATAGAATTCTGACTGGTTTAAATGACCAAAGTAAATAACAAAACTCTTGTTGAAATCCTTGCTTTTTCATTAAGAGTAAATGATGAGAAAAGTGTTGCAAAATTAGAAACAGTAATTTGAAGCACCACATTGATTTGTGTGATTATTTTATACACTTTCTGAGTCAAAATTTAACTTCTTTTTCCTCCCCTAACAGAACAAGAATTAGAAATGCACAACCATGAACAGAGAGAAACCTTCTGCATGTAAATCACTACCAGATTAAGCAACGGCAGCATGTTATTTACAAATACATTGCATTGTTCCTGTGTTTGAAACCATAAGTTCTGTTGAAAGCAACTTTCCAGCTGATTGGATAGTTTAAAATGTCATCTTAAAAGATGTTCAGTTTTGAAGGGCTTAATACATGTTTTTAGAATAGGAAAATATTATGTGCTACTTTATAAAAAGAGCTGTATCAAGAGCACGTTCATGTTCTACATTTCAGAGCTAGCACATCATTAGAGAAGCTACTTAAGACTAATGCAGAATGTTTAAGAAGCTTAGATGTTTGTGTGATCCCTTCAAAATTTTCTGGAAAAAAAATATCCCTAAGTATTCTGATCAGGAAACAGTCGTGTTTTCTCTGGGCTGCTACTAGTGCATTTTTTGTGTGCCTTGCACCCATCTCCTCACTTTCAAGGACTCTGTATTTGATATTATTGTTTGCACAGCCATAGACCCACCATAGGTCAGCCCCTAGGAAGGCATTGGTACTGCAACCTTCCACACACTTCCTTTTTCTAAATGTGAGATTGCAATAATACTCCAGCTATAGATATTTTCCTTATTCCAGGTGAGTTGCTAATGTAGCTGTTTCAGCCACGATTTTAATTACAAATGCAATCTTTCTCTTCCAGGTATCTGTAAGGGCAGAAATAGTGCAGTTTATCTGATCATGTAAAATGAGAAAACACCAAAATCAAAATGTGAAACCAAAATGTAAAACTTTGCTTTAGAAAGCAAATAGGCATACAAGACTACCATTAACTGTTGCAGAAAACTGCAATATGTTTTCTATGTTTTATATAGTCTGTGGGCAAAGTGACACAAGAGGAGTTTAAAACCTTTACAAGAGAAACAGAGTAAATAGAAGCAAAAAATTGCAGGAATGAGTGATTTTGAATGTGAATCATTTCCAAAATCCAATGCAGATTCCTTCACTCTTTAATTATCCGAATTAAGTATTTATCCTTCGTTAGTCATCAGGCATCAGACAATGACCATAATAACCTAGAATTTTTTTTTCAAGAATTACAATTTTATGCTGAAAGATAAAAAAACTGTTACATTTCTGTACTTGCACTTCTCAAATTCTGTTATGAAAAAATCTGCACTGGCAACTACGACCAAGAAAACCAAAGGTTTTGAAAACTGGGTTTTTAACTTCCATTGTGGTTCTCTATGTCCAGAGGCTAGAGAGCCTTATGCACCCCTCACCTGCAAGAGGAAGGCACTGCTGTGCCCATGTCTGAAATTGGGGAAAATTGGTCTGATTTCTGTCACAGATTTCCAGCAACTGTGACACCAGAAAAGGGATGCATTTAAACTGACAGTCAAAGTGTCTAAAAAAGTCCCGGTAATCTGATAACAAAGAAAATGTGATAGACCATGGAGAATCTTTTTCTAAACTGCATTTGTCCAATCTATGAAAAGGTATTTCCCATTTAGCCTGCACAGTTAAGATGCTACATTAGCTGTAGAACAAGAAATATTTTAAAACACATGTCAGCAAGCTAAAAAATCTGAATGTCAAGAATCAAGTAAAAATAGAACCATTTCATGAGCAAAGTGGTGACATATATAACATCTCTCATTAATTACAGGCCGTGGGGCTCTTTCATGAAGCTAAGTGTGGGAAATGTTAAGGTGACTATGAATTCTTCAGTCACAGGAAACAAACTAAACAATAAAAAGGATGTAAAGAAAGTTGATACAGCCTTAAATAGAGCATTTTACCTTTCCAAATGACCATTCTTCTGACCTTTTAAAGGTTATCTATGCAGTTAAGACAGATTCAAATCTGAAAAAAAAAAACCTTAAAGAGAAAAAAGAAAAGCAGGGCACAGTCCCCACAAGGTTTTTGAAATTTTTTTGTAATTCTTCTTCATGATCCAGAAACCCACAGTAGGGTACAAGTTGAATATATGCTGAAATCTGGAAAAAAACATCAACCAGGAGTGTTTCCGTACAAAGAGGACAAAAATATTTCTGGATATCAGGAAATGTGAAACAATTATGGGGTCACAAAATGGTTACATTTGGAAAAGACCTCCAAGATCATTGAATCTAGCTGTTACTGTAGCACTGCCTGGTTACCATCAAACCATGTCCCCAGGTGCCACAATTCGCAGGAGATTTTTTGAACTGTTTCAGGGATGGTGATTCCACCACTTCCCTGTGCAGCCTGTTTCAATGCCTGAAAATCGTTTCAATGAAGAAATTTTTCCTGCCATCCAATCTAAACCTCCTCTGGTGCAACTTGAGGCCATTTCCTCTTGTTACTTGGGAGAAGATACAACTCCCAACTAGCTACAGCCTCCTTTCACAGAGTTGTAGAGAGTGATGAGATATCACCTGAGCCTCCATTTCTCTGGGCTAAACACCTCCAGCTCCATTGGTCACTCCTCATTCGACTTGTGCTCCAGACCTTTCATAAGCTCCCTTCTCTGGACACGCTCTAGATTTCCAGTGTCCTTCTTGCAGTGAGAGACCCAGAACTTAACACAGAATTTGAGAAGCAGCCTCACCAGTGCTGATTACACAAGGGTATCTGGTCTCTGAATCCCACAAGAAAAAAGTCACAGTCACTCAGAATTTGGAGACACCATTAACTTACAACTCAGATGCAACTGAGCAAAATTGTCAGTGAAATCAGCAGGAAATTGTGCCAAATAGGCTGAGTAGCAAATTCAGAATTGAAAAATCAGATTTACTAGAGGAAAGAATAATGTGATCTTCCACTTATGCAGAGTAAGTAGAAAATAGTTATGTATACATATGCATACACACAGATACTCTCTACAACACTCTAGTGTAACCAGCATATATGTGTACATTGTAATGGAATTATCCAGTTTAATAGCAGGCAAAATGAAACCTTCAAAATTTGATATTTCTAGAGGCTTTGTGTATTTTGCTGAAAAATCTAGATTACTGTTGGTTAAAAAAATGTTTAGGGATTTTTATTAAAATAGAAGAGAATTCCCTTTCTCAAAATGGATCATTTAATTTTGAAGAGAACTGCTTTTGGATAGAGTATGCTGTTACAATGCTTTGCATATATTAATGCAAACCACAGATGCTAGAGAGAATTTTAAAACTATTCCCAGAGAGATTAATCCAAAATTAAAATTTATTCTGCACCAAGTTAAATGGACCATACTGGGTCCTTCTTTGCCAATTGCAAATAAAGTGTAATTTCAGACTCTGAATTTCTTGCATTCTTGTAGCAGTGATGAGTGGTTTAATATGTAGGTGCTGTAGTATTTTTATGGAATCCTTGTTATGTTCTCCTATGTGCTACATATGTACACACCAACTGTACATATTCCAACAACTTCATATCCAATGGGGAGAGTTTATAAGAAATGTTCTGATTGCAATGGTGAACCAATTCATTCTGGAAACCATTTTTTCCTTTTGCTTCAGATATTTTGCCATTCATAGCAGTCCATTCTGCTGGAGGCTTTTGATTAATAAAATTAATCATATTGAAAAAACTTTCACCTCTACAAGAGCACTTACAAAAAACTTGTCCTTCTCTATCCCGTAATCTTTTCTTTTCCCCCTGAAGAAGGAGAATATCATGATATATATTCACAGCAACCCTGAGCTGAAAGAAAATGAGCATGTGCTGTAGCTGGATGTTTTACAACTGTTGGTCAAAACACTCCAAAGTAAAATTGCAATAATATTCTTTAGAAAAAGGCTCAGTCTTCTTCCCTCTGAGGTATCCACTCAAGCTCCAAGTTTCAACCATCACCAGCAGCAGAAACCCACAGAGACAGATGGAAAAGTTGACCAAGTGGCCTCTCAATACACAGGAAAATTAAAGTTAAAATATCTTTAGGGAGAAGACTGAGTTTTATTCGGCATGACCAGAATTTTTAAAATATTCACTCCAGCTGAAAACTTGAGTAAAGGAGGCTTCATTGGTTTCTTGCCAAGGTCTTCAAATAAAAGCTGTTTAACTCCACAGGACAGAGGAATCCTCAACATGCTGGGAGAAACCACTTGTGTCTTCAAACCAGCAGAAAATGAGCCTGGTAACTATTTCATACAACCTGATAGAGATTGCAGCAAAACAGATGGCAATAATCAAGAGAGAAGATGAATTTCAACTCTGAGGACAGGTGGGGAGAAAAAAAGGGAAGTCTTGGCACAGCAGGGAGAAGCAGTTCTGTGTGAAGAGATGGTAGAAACACAAAGTGCTTTGTATGAAAACATACAGAGGCAAGACGTGCCCCTGTTGTTCCTCTGGGTGGATGTTTCTGGACATGCAGCTGGTTACATCTAACAGGGAAATGTGCACACCTCATCTGACTCACACATCCACTCAGGCAGCTCTGCTGACAGCTCCTATCTTAAAAGCCTTTTTGACTTGCTGTTCTGCCTGTAGCATCCCTTCATCTGCTGAAAAAATCCCTGAAGTGAAACACTAACCAAACTGGGAGCTGCTGCTCCTTGCGATGTGTCCATCCAGGCCCAACAGTCCTCAAAGAAAAACACTTACACGCTTGATGTACAGCTGAAGATAGAGACTTCAAAATAGATTAACTGTCTTCAAAGAAAAATCCCTTTATGTATGCATCTTTTGTAAATTAAGATATTCACAAAAAAAAACCTGTAAGAGTTAAACATTAATCTGTGAGTAGTTACTACCATTTTTCCGCTTTAACCTCTTATTAAACTAATTGCTTTATGAACAACCTAAAGTGCCATTTGTTATTCAGAGCAAAACTTTTGATACTTTACATCTAATAAAGACCGTTTGTATAGATAAAATCTCCAAAATTACCTATCTAAAATTTCATTTCTGTTGTCTGTTCTGTGCAGTGAAAAGGAAACCTTAAAACCAACTTCACAGAAGAACTGTGTTCTAGAAAATCATTTTAACCCTATTGTAATCAAATTTTCTGCACAATCAAATGTATGGTTATGAAATTCTTGTTTATAGCTAATGAAAAGAATTTGCAAGGAGTAATTTACAAAGCTATTTGTCTTCAAAATAATGAAAAAAATCCTTGAATTTTTACTTTAAACGCTATAAACAATGTATATAGCTTTTTAGTAACTCATTATCAGTGGCTTATGGTTCAACTGAAAATGGTTCTGGTTTATTTCCTCTTAGTATAGGTAATTTATCAATAGACCATGGTTACAAATCCCTACTAAAAAAATGCCTCTGCTGTGTAGAGCTTCAGTTAAGCTTGCCCACACAATCACAGGAGGAATTACATTTATAAGGTGTTAGTAGTCAATATTTCATTCACTCTAATAAGATTTTTCATTCCTCTATGGAGATGAATATTTGGCATTGTGCTAAATTTTAGACATTGCTTGTAATAAATTTCAGGAATCTCTTCTCATGGAATTTCCCTCAACTGTGAAAAGATTTTGTCCCCTTTTCCACTGAGCTGTCTAGAATTAGACTTCCTGGACTATCTGGAAGAGGCTCATAAGTTAAAGCAAGTAAGTGTAGGAAGTACCACAATAAAAGAATGAATGAACTTGATATGGAATAGCATATCTTTTTTGTGGCTACTAGATTAACATTTTTAGTCAAGAGCTAGGTGTGAGATCAGTCTGAGGTTTGCACTTTGCACATGTGTGGTATAGCAGCAGGGACATGTAAAAAGAGCAGCTTTGGAGCAGGACCTCAACTTCCTGATTCTGATTCAGTGCTGCCTATAGAGCCTCTCTGGAGTCAGTCCCATAGCAGTACAAGATGGATTTTTCAATTAAGTTCTTATCAGACCAGGGTCCAGATCCAGCTTGTTTGTTTGGGCAGTTTTAAATATGGATTTGTATCTGTTTTCCTTTCAAATGGGATCCAGCTCCTTAAGCCAGGAAATGTCAGGAGGAGTCAATACTACTGATTTATTTATTTGACTAATAATACTACTATTATTTATTTGACTAATAACTCTGAATTTCTGAAAACTGGAGGCCATTTCTTTTTGGAAAGACATCTTAAAGACATCTGTTTCTATCTTGTTCATTGTCCTGCTTATAGACAACCACAAAGGAAGGGTCCGTGCAGGTTTCTTCAGGGTCTTTCCAGACAGTACCGACACAAAGCTGTCATGTCTAACTCACAGTGGACA
>VZTR01015082.1:140262-179259 GCA_013400775.1 Chaetops frenatus
GGAAGGAAGGAAGGAAGGAAGGAAGGAAGGAAGGAAGGAAGGAAGGAGAATGAAATGGCACAGGAACCTTACCTACTTCTTTCTCCATGATAATTGTCCGACTAATGTGTCAAGTAGGCTTTTTTCATCATGTGCTTGGATCCTTACAGGCATCTGTGGCTTTAATTGTACTTTCCAGTCCTGAGAATGGAAAGGTTGGCTAAAACCCCTCCTTGGGGAAATAGCTGAACAATGACTAAGGAAGACAATGTAGTCTCATGCTGGACTCCAAGTAGCATCTGGTATGACTCAGAATCTTTCCTAGAGCAGAAGGTTACAGTACAGCTGAGCAGCTGACTTGCCACCTTTAGAAACAGTGGATTTTTGCTCAAAAAACTCTCATGACTATGGAAATGCCACCCACGCTGTGGAAGAGCTGACCCCTTGTACTCCCACATATTTTCAGAAAGTGGAATAGAGTTTTCACGTCCTTTTCTTTTGTTTTAGTTGTGCTGCACCATGCAGAGTTTCACCTTCATTGTGCAGCCATGGCATTTGAAATAAATATCTGTATAAAGGAGAACTCAAGGGGTTTGAGTTCATATGCCTTGAAGTGAAACAATTAAAAAACACTCCTCTGTGCACATCACATATGACCCTGTAACTGGAATTATTGGAATAAAGAGGAAATGCAGCATAAGTTTCTTAACCCATTTCAAGGAACTGCACAAGATCGCACTGAAAACACCCATCAAAAATATTCTCATTTTACTTGCATACCGGAGTGTTGTAAATACAATTTGTTCCACCCTCTTTGGAGAGATTACTGCAAAAAAGATTTGGCTGCCTGTACATTGTATGATCTGTGGATTGTGTTTCTAGCTGGGAAATGCCAGGACCATAATAACACTGCACTAGAGCAGAATTTCCAAACCCCTTATAAAGAGGGCATTTGCAATAAGATATTTGGATCAACAATAAGATAACGGAACCAAATTTAGGAGTGTGGCATGGAATCTGGCACTGAAGGTTCAAAAGTTAGAACCTTCTTTCTGTAGATATGTATTTCTTCAGTTGACTGATATCGGCAGTCATCCACTTACTGGCATATACATCACATAACTGGCAAAGGTAACAGTAGCTGTTTATCTAAAGCTATATGATAAGGCTTGTCATGCATTTATGCAGATTCTTGGGAAAAAAAAGCAACACTACAGATGCTCTATGGGTTTAATGCTCAGAAAGAAAATCAACTTCTAAAGGATTTTCTACCAAAAATCCCATCTTGCAGAGGTCCAGGGGCCTGAGGTGTACAGTCTATGTGCTTAACATTGATTTCTTATGGCCAAATTGACCTACTTTATGTTTCCAGTACCTCATCATTTATCATACAATGTCTTGGGTTGAAAAGGACTTTAAAGATCATCTAGTTCCACCTGCCATGGGCAGGGACATCTTTCAGTAGACCATGTTGCTCAAAACCCCAGACAACCTGGCCTTGATCACTGTCAGGGATGGGGCATCTGCAGCTTCTCTGGGCAATATGTTCCAGTGCCTTATCACCCTCACAGTAAAGACTTTTGTCCTACTATCTAAGCTAAACCTACTCTCTTTTAGTTTGAAACCATTCCCCCTTGTCCTATCACTCCAAGTTCCTCTCCATTCTTCTTGCAGGCTCCCTTTAGGTACTGAAAAACCACAACTAGATCACCTTGAAGCCTTCTTTTTTCCAGACTTGAACAATCCCAGTCCTCTCAGTCTTTCCTCATATGAGGGGCGCTCCATCTCTCTAACTATCTTGGTGGCCCTACTATGGACTAGCTCCAAAAAGTTGATGTTTTTTGTATGCTGGGGACCCAAAACTGGATGCAGCACTCCAAGTGGGGTCTCACAAGAGAGGAGTGGAGGGGCAAAATGGTCTGCCTAGCAAGCCTCAAGAAAAATGCCTAAATTTCATTATGTTTAGGACTTCTTAAGCCAGTAAGACTCCTTATTCCAGATCCTGTTCTGACATAACATAGCTGTATTCAAGTTATTCAACTGACCACATCATATGTATACATCAAGTCTTTCTTAAGAGAGGAAAAGAAATGGAGAATGTGTAAGTGGACCTTTTAAATATCCATATTAGTATTCTATATTTCCATTCACTGCATGCAATGCTTAGCTTAGCACTTACACTGCTAAAATGAACTTGCCTTATGACAGAGACACTCCATCATACTGGAATTTTCAGTGTCCTTTGGCATAGCTACCAAGGAAAATCCATCATAGTTTTGATGTTTTACATTATGTAACGGACATAAAATTTTATCTTTTTTTCCACATCTAGACTTGATTTTTAAGGAATACTTCCCCCAAATCTCTAGTTCCTTAGGTGCAAGTGGAGACTGAACTGCCATATCTTATCTAGAAAAGGAAAAAACCTAGTAATTTTAATTCAATTTCAAAAAGACCGACACATTTTAATATAGCACATTATACATTAAAGTACTTTCAGTTAACAGTTAAATTTTGTTATTCTGTTTCATACAGTGCAAAGGAACATGGCATGGACTAAATTGTTCTAATATGACTGCATCAACTTCCACTCTGATAGACAGAGAACCCATTAGTCTATTATGTGTGACAGCTCTCATCTGAGAAAAGCCAGAAGTTTTGCATGAGCTTATAAACATCCTAGATAGAACCTCAAAAATTATTGTGAAGTTTTGAAGTCATGGCCCTACAGAAACATAAACCATGTAGATATACCAAAAGCATATTGTCATAGTCATTAGATAAACATATAAAATGATACATGTTTTAAATCTTCAAAATAAAAATTCAAACCAGATCATCTTCTCCTGTCTGCTGACAGAATGTATTGTGGCCCTGCTACACTCTTTGTCATAAAAATATGTCATATCCAACAACAAGAACAATGAGAACACAAAGCAGGAAATATTTCTGAACCATAAACATAAACTGAAGTTATCTTCAGCTTTTGACGATGATTCACTGTATATGTTTCCAAGGAGGTCTTGTGATATAATAATAAACAGGCTAGCTGGCTTAGAAACTCCCATTCTTAAACTCTGCAGAGCCCACTCCTTGGCTTAATCCATATAAAATTAACTTCAATCAAGCAGATTTTTTCCTCTAGGTGGCTGCAGAACATTTAAAAAGTTGCTGGCTCCAGACGGAATAAGAAAGAAAGAGAGCAGGGAAAAACTTGATAGGACTGCTATTTAGAAAACAGCTTTCTCCCTCATCATGCTGTCTTTAGAAAACAAGAGCCAAACTCTCATCTCAGCAAAGTCAGACTCACTGAGAATGCTGCCTTCCAGTCGGTTGCATCCATACAGTGCATTTCACCTCTGAGGTCTTCCTTTTTGCTCTTCCTCAAAGTAGTTGCTCAAAATAGGACTTGGATGAAGTGTCATAACAGCCAGCTTACGTGAATTGAAAAATTAAAGAAATCACTCTGTTTCTGGGTTTCATGGCTTCCTGTGTGGTCCTGGCCCAGATCCATAAAAAGACATAGGCACATAAAGCAAGACTGAGATAGGATTCAAACACATGAATGCAAAACTGCAGTCCTGGCAGGGCTACACTGACTCCAGCAAGGCTGACCTTTTTCATGATGGATATTTAGTTCCTGCCTTTATACTTCCTCAGGCACCTCTGCTTTTGCTCTGCATGTTCTCACAACCACTTGGGTATTGGCAGGCATAAAGCCTGACTGGCACCCCAACAGTGAGGCCCATCAAGGACAGCTGTCTTAAAACAGCAGCAGTGCTGCCATGTTCCATTCAGGATTCAATAGACCAGAGGCAGAGGGTGAGCAGAGTGATAGGGATTCAGCCAAGAGGCAGAGACCTGGTTTCTGCTCTTCAGTCAGTTTGACATAGCCTGCTATTTCACAAGCAGAGAGCTTAGGATAAAGAATGTTTTGCATACTGCCACAGTTGTTTAACCTTCCTGATGGCAAGATCTCAAGTGCAAAACACCATACAGAGCATGAAAACACAGTGGATAAAAAGCTGACTTCACTGAAATGGATGGGGATTTTCCTGCTGACAACACAGGAGCCAAGACTCAGAACTGTCATCAGCCTTTTTTTTTTTTCCCAATCCTGTACTTCAAGGCTTTGAAGGATCAAGACTCATTCAAGACACCGCTGAACATTAAATTCAAGCTTTCTGAATTAAAATTTCCTGTACTAGACATAGTGACCCCAAGACATCTCAGCCTGGCCCGGGAACCACAGAAACCCACCTAGATGTTAAAAAGCAAGAATGACCTAATTCTAGGTCAAGTGGGATGAGATTATATGAGTAGACAAAGCCAAGGTTTGTTCTCTAAACTTACCTTCCAGTGAGTTGGTTTGGGCATGGTCATTTACTTGGCTAGCTACAAAGGCAGCTCTGATGTAAATCAGCAGACTTTAATGAGAAATTGCAGCCACATGAGCAAACTCTCCCTATCACAGAATAATCATGGTTGTTTTTCCTGTTCATCTGTGGGTCATGTCCAATGGTAAAGATGCTAAGAAAAATTCCAGGCTTAGTCTTGTATACAAAGTACTAAACATCTAAATATAGTTTTGCCTCTTTTTGTTGTCTGGGCAGAGACTATGGAGCAGATCAGTCCTCAATGCTGGCCACCTTGAACATGTTGCCTGATGGAGCTGCAAAGCAATTCATTCTCTCTCCATCACTTTTCACCCCATAAAATCTTCACTGGCCTCCCTACAGAAGCAGTGGAGAAATCTCAGAGCTGTACCAGTTTGTTATGAAGCTTGCTGTCAAACTTGGCAGTGACTGCAAGCTACTATATCCTTTCTCACCAGCAAAGTTTGCAGTGGAAACTGTCGGGCCCGAGTGTGCCTTTCAGACTTTGGGAAAAGGGAGACAGCACAACTGCAGCAAAGCAGCCCATACAGCTCGTCTTCTGAAGAAGCCCAGCTGATAGGTGGAGAGAGAAATCCCAGAAGGCAATAAAGAAGGAAAAGCTATTGCTGGAAATTGTGCAGATTGTGCAGGAGATTGTGTTCATGTTCTCCAAGGGTCCTTGGGAACCACAATGTTTTCAGTCCATACCTCTGTGAAGCCACTGATTTCTGCCCTTTGAGGTGAGCATGTGGAACTCACTCAGTAGTTTTTCTTCTCCCATGGATCTTTCCACAGGTGGGAAGCCTGAGGGCCCATATGAAAGCATGAGCGGATTAACTCTGTCAAAACAAAGATCCTGTTTTTGTGCCAGTAAGGAAAAAAAGGAGCAAATGGGGAAAGCATAAAATAGTTTATGATATATAGGAGGAAAATTGTTTTTTAATAGAATCTTTTCAACGTTTTCCATTAAACTTTGGTTGCTTGCAGTGCAAGTTTTGGAATGCAACTCCCTCATCCCCTTAGGATGGTCTGCATTTTATTACTTTAGTAAGGAAGCCCAGCTTACTCCTAGCAGAGCTACTGTATGAAACGTTTCAAACTAAAGCCAAAGTGGCAGGAGTAAAAGCCCCTCCTCACTGATTTTCAGACTCCATTCTGGGGCCAGTGATTTAATGTAATTTTTATAATGTGTAAAAGAATCTTTTGTTATCAAGCAATAGTAAATCATAAATGATTTACTCATTCATCATAATGACCGAGATTACGTGAATCCAAATGTTACCCATATGATGACAATTTCAGCTGGGATTCGTAACCAGAGTGAGCAAAGGAATACATCAGAAAAGGAGAATAGGCATTGGTCATGAAACAGGGGAGTTGAACTGAGTAATGAAAGAACATTAGAAGCACTTCCTTCCTTCCCTTCCTCTTTCCTCCTTCCCTCTCTAGTCCCTCTACCCTTTCAGTGATACTGGGCACATCAATATTAGAAATAGGTGCACCAAAAGAAGAGAAATAACTGCAGTACCAGCAATCAAGGACGAAAAAATACGGGAATCTGGACAAGTAGCAATACCATAAGTCTATCCTCTTGAAGCAGCAATAGTGGGGAAGTTAGGTGGATTAAATCCTATTACACACATGTGCAGCAATTTTTATAGTTCAGAGACACTAGGGAGGCAGAATGAAAGCTATGCCTACCAAGATGGACCCAGAGAAAGGATGGGACACTTCAGTAGGGTCAGAGGGTAAATATCTGCATAAACCCTATCAGTTCGTTGTACTGAAGGTAGCCATGGTCTCCATGGATATAATTTAGAAGACTTTATGAGCACTGATAAATTGTTACACATTTAAAGATCAGGAGAAAGGAGAAAGTCTTTAAAGTGCAATTCACCTCATAATATAGCCAGGGTCTAGCCTTCTCAAGCTGTTTTTCTTTCAGATCTAATTTTTACAGGTAAAGACTAAGCCTTTTGCGATGATTTATCCTGAATTCTGCATAAAATGCTACAGAAAGTAGTAAGATTTCTCTTTCTGAAGTTATTTGTCTAGATGCAGTCAGCTTTAAGCATCTGCCTTCTCACAAAGGACAAGACTCATTCCCCTAAGCTCCAAGATTATGGCTCTTTAATACACTGTCCAGAGAGCTCGGTTCTTTAATACTTATCAGGACAAACAGTCCAGTACATTGTACCAAATCCTCTCTGTCTTCCATGTGAATCTTGTAAATAAAACCTATGTTAACTAGAACCAGTACCATTCTGCTGTACTGTCCTCTTTCTCTCTGTGTGCAATGTGTGTATGTATGTACAGGTTTAGCTCTTTTCTACTCTTAGGTCAGTAATGCAATAGGCTATGCACTTCACTTCCAGTTAGATAAAAATCTTGTTTACTCGTTTTCCCTTATATTGGACTGGATATCCTGCCATTTTCTGGAAATACAGCAAAGCAAGAGGAAGGTAAATTTTAGCATTAGCTCTCTCACCAAACAGGTTGATGAAATCATACAGCTGTGGAGATTTGCACATATTCAGCACATTCCACGTGGATGTCAGCTGAAGTCATATGTTAACTCTCTCTACGCATAAGAAAGACTAGCAGAGAACATGAAGAAATTAGAAGTTCATCTTATCTTCAAATCTTTTCAGTGAAATTGTGAATGGGCAAGCTCAGAAATTCTTAGAGATCCATTTATGTAACAGTGGCAGCAGCCAAGGAAAGAAAGAATCAAGATGCAATGAAGTTCTGATCCCATCTGGGCAAAGAGTACAAAGGGAATCATCACGTCTGCATGAAGAGAGTGATGGTGATAGAGTATTAACAGAAGAGTCAGAATCCCCAGAGTCAAACATTGTGGGAATGAGTAAAAGCCACAGAAGGAAATGGAGGGTAAAGAGAAAGGCCCACAGTAAGTATCTGCAGATGCTGTTGTTTGCAGTGGGGGCTGAACCAACAGGGATGTAGTCATACACACACGTAGCACATCACCAATGGAAGAATATTCTTTCCAAGATCAAAAGTCAAGCAGCAATAAAATCCGTGTCAAAAAACATTGGCAGAGGAGGTTGTGCATGCTCACTCATTAGCATCTGCACTAAGAAGCCACTTAAGTAACCATGCAACAGCATGGAAGAAACATCTGCAGCATGTAGACCACCAGCTGTGCAGTAATAATACTTTGAATATCCAGAGTGCCTTTTATCTGAATACTGCAAAGCATTTTCCAAACAAATTAAGCTTCAGAACACCACTGTGAGCTTCTTATTTAATGGTAGGATTATTTCGTCCTGCACTAAATGCCATTGCTGCCAGAATGAAAAGTAACACCTGTTTATCATCTCACAGAAGTGTACAAGTTTCACGATGGGAAGTGACGAAAAGGGTGAAGTCAAGTTAAAGTGGAGAAAGACTTGAGGTGGCCAGAATTAAATGTTCAGAATAGAAATTCAGAAAAACATAGCATAAACCCTCCCCCCGCCTTACTTTTAATGCAAACTGTCATTAATTTTTATGGTCACATGTTAGTCTTTGATCTTTATTTCTCATTGGTAAAAGAGGACTTCCTAGGGTGTATACTTGTAGGGGTGTCTACAGATGTGCTCAGAAGTACAGATAAATACCTTTCTTGGTTGTGTATGCTCAACAAAATGTATTGCTGTGCATTGCAAATAGCTTTCCTTTGTACTCCTTCAGATCTGTTTCTATAAGGCATCTTGATGATTATATTACAGCACTGCCTTCCAAGGCAGCATGCCATATAGTAAGTCCTAAAACAAACTTCTTGCTGTGTGTGCTTTTAACCCCACAGGGTACTCCATGTAAGCAGCATTCTAACCTGACTCTGCTGAGTTAGTAAGATCTATGTTTCTTTAGAACAAGAGGAAAAGCTGGAGAACAAGACATATATCCAATGAAGATAGGAAATCTTATAGACACCCATTATGATTCCCTCTTTCTGCTTCTTAAAACACCCACTTTTCAATCCAGTTGAAATGTCAGTAGAGGAAGCGCTTTGACAGGAAATTGTGGCAGTGAAGCAAGCTGGTTCTTCATCAAATAAAGTTCAGTACTGGCAGAACAATGCTGGACAGGTTGTCCTGACAGCTAGACAAACGTACATCTTTAAAACTTAAATTTTTTGAGGGCAGCAAGGAGATTCTAATATGTTGTGACACTAGCACCCTAGGATCTTAACCTATGAGCAAGGCTTTTTGATGTTACAGTTAAATAATAATATTAGCTAGGACTTGAAAATGACTAATTGTATTTCTAAGAAATTGCTTGGGGTGTTTGGATATTAGGCAAATAGTATTAGCTTTGGCTAAGGATTATATTTTAAAGATTTCTACATTCACCATCTCTGAGTTGGTCCCAGCTGGGCATGTGGTGGTTAACCTCAGGCCAGCTTCTCCCATCTCCTGAAAAGCTGGTTACAGGAGGACACAGCCTGGCTTGAGAAAAGAAGGCTCTTTCATGGTTAACATTTTCCAGAAACACTCAGTGTTGGTATAACTCCATGCCTGTTAAAGCCCAGAGTAAAATTCTGTTTGTCTGTAATGCCAGGTATGGTTGGCCAGCACCACTTGCTTCTGACATCTCATCCTACACGACCAGCTCTGAAAAAGTTCTCTCATGCTCACAAACTGACTTTTCTCCAGAAAGAGCTGTTTCTTTTCTCCATTGATGCAACTGAACATATGTGCCAAGTAGCTCACTATCCTGCCAGGACTGACTACTTCATTTCAAATAAACCATAAAATGGCATGAATTACTTGAGGAGAATAAAATGTTCCCTTTCAATATGTACATTCATTCGTTTTTCTCTTGTATGCCGGTTTTATCCGTTTGATTCACACAGGATTTTCCTCAGACATATTTCAAAATGGTGAATAGAAGGATTAAGTCTTAAAAATTCCTTCCTTTTCAATTCTATCACACAGAGGATAAGCAGTTCATCTACTTTTTGATATGACATTAGGCTGCCCACACAGTCTGACCCGTTTAGAAGAACAGTAGTAAGGTGTGAGGGACTTTGAAAGGTTCCTGTCCATAGAAGTATCAATGTTTGTTCCCAACATCTCTTTCCATTTTGGTTTTTTGGGATCATAACGTTTGAATTGTATTTTGCTTTTCAGTTCAACAGGCCTCAGAGCTCAGAGGGTAACAAGCTGAGCCCTAAGCTGCACAGCAGCTCCAACACACCATTTGAAATTATAGGACTGCATTGTTTCCACAAGACAAAGAGAAGAACTGAAATCTCCAATCCCAGATCTGACATCTGTTCCAACTTAGTAACAAACTAAACTCATTCTCCATCTCTCATATGAATATCTGCACATATGCACAATGGAACACTCAGTTTTGAGAACATTTGCCTCTGGATCCATGTTGGGCCACTTCTAGTTTCCAGACACAACCATAAATCAGTCCAGTTTCACTAGAAAGCATGAAGATTCACAGAGAGCCTCAGGCAAGAATCTCTACCCAACTTTCCTAACCCCAAACCTGGCTCTGCAGCAATACATTATATTTGTTTTCAGCAGTGGAATAATATCACATGCAATCACAGTCTCAGCAGCAACAATTTATGAGTCTGTTCTCCATAACCCTTCTACATCTGGTCCTTCACAGAGGTAGTATCCATGTTCAGAAATCACGTGAAAACCACATAATTTCTCAACCTTGCTTTGAACCTCTAATGTTTTAGAAATATGGAAGCAAGGGGAAAAAGAAGAACTGTGAAAGACAGCAAGGTTGAACCTCTGCTCTGGGGACACTGGAGCCCAGGACTATGTGGCTGGAGTCAGCCCCCTGCTGCCCAGTTGTAGAGCAGCTTGGCCAAGCAGCACCAAAGAGCCAGGGCTGAAGCTTCTTCCAGCTAGGCAGCCAGTTGGTTTGGGACACTCACCAGGGAGCCGTGGTGGTCTGACAGTTAACTAACCTCAGGCCTTGACTCAATTGCTTTGATGGTGATGCCAGATAAAGGAGTTCTCCCATCCCCTCCCTGCCTCAGCTGCTCCTCCTGTTCTTAGAAAGTACTCCTCTCTTTACATTCAAACAGAATCTCTTTACATTCAAATAGAATCCAAAAGCTGAGGAAATTTGAAATATATTGCTGACATGCTCCAAAGACTGCAAATTGCAAGGCAGGGAGGGAGCTGGTCACACACAAATGGGTTGTGATTTTGCACCATGAACTCCATGAGGGTGATAGCCATTGTATCACTTGGTGAGTTTCATGCCAGTCAGAAGCTGCAATGATAGTAAGCAGCCCTGCATGCTTGAGATCAGCAAGTAAAGCCTCAGAAGCATTTCATTGCCACATGTTCTGTTTCCGTATTTCATTTTACACACAATAAGTGGACAATCTGGAGCCTCAAACCCCCATTCATGTGCTATTGCAGTAAATATTTTTAAAGTCAGGCTAGCTAGAAATGCTATTTTCCCCCATCTGTTTCCTGCTAACCTTGCGCACCTTGTGAACTTTTTAACTTATGAAAAATCCTTAATTTTGTACTTACAAAACACAGGCAAGATAAGAGACTTAGCATTAACATCTCCTATTTAACAAGAAATGAAGGCAAGCAATGTATTTTCCTAGTATTAAAAATGACCCAGCTGTACAGGTGGGGAAAGACTCCAGCACCTTTACATAGCTTCATAGCTTCTGTGGATACCACTTTGTTGCTAATTATTTACACAAATGTCCAATAACAGAGGGAAGTCACCATCTCATTTAATGCAACTAACAAGCTGCTTGCTGAATGCAAACAGCTTTTAGCCCCAGGCTCAATTAAAACCAGAGGCAGTTGGTAAATTATGTGCATTGACAGTCAGATCTCACATCTGTGGGATGCGAGAAAGAAATGATGCCAAGTCTTAAGTTTGTTCTTTCCAAGTTCAAGGCAGTGGGCAGACTCAACAAAGGAACCTGTACCTTCCCCTATGGGACCCAGTTATGGGGAGGCACAGGAATGGTGACAATTTGGAAAGTGATTTGCCCCACATACTCACAGATCATGTCTTCAGCAACGGGGAAATGGCAGAGCTGGCCCCGACCCTACCTCCTGACCTCCCCATTGCTCTGTCTTGCAAGGTGTTTCACTGCTTTCGAGTCTTTGCCTCAGACCATCTGACTGAACTAGAGCCTCTCTCTCACTTTTTATTTCTCCTTCCAGTGCATTCATGAGGATGAACAAAATGCACAGATCACACTCTGTGACCACACAGTGACATGTAAATCATGTTTCTGGGGTACACATGCATCCTAGGGCTTCCTCTGATGCTGCCTCAAGCACTGCAGACGCATGCTAACTAGCCTTTCCAAATCCCAGCCCTTTGCAGGGGAAGCAATCACACAGTCTGCTGCATCTGATTTCCAAAAGCAGTGGGGAATATGCACAGAGGTGGAAGATGCCCAAGCCTCATCTTTATTGTCATATTACTTGTCTAGTATTTACCAGATTTTACAGACATACACTTCCCTGGCCCAAGGTCTTGGCAGCGTCATTTTAGATTAATAAGGCCTGAGCTATCCAGGTCAAAAGGGGGTCATGAGGGGTGACATTCAAAACATAGAGCTTCTCTTGACAACAGAAGCAGCAAGTGCTATCCCATATTATAATCTGAAATAAAACAGAACCAGTTTTCCAGCAAGTTTGTTAAAAATCTGCAAACTGACTAGACTTCATCAACTGTGATGACAATACCAGCACCTATTTTCTTTTTCCTGTTTTCTGTGCAATAAAGTGACCCAGAGAAGTTTTTCCATTCATGAGACAAAATAGGGAAATATCAGGTTAAAGGCTAAATAGAAGAAATTGGCTAGGAGCAACACTTCTTCCCTATTATAATTGTTTTTAATATTGTTATTATTATTTTATTACCAACCAAAATACCTCTATTGTTTTATGCAGCGGAACTCACAGGCCCTATGATCTACTGCATGCAGTTGCACAGCAGTCTAGGGTAGGCTTAAAGCACACTTCCTTACTAATCCTGAAGACATATGTGATTTTTCTGGGGTGGCCTCAAGCAAATTATCTCACCTGCAATGAGACAGATGAAAAATGTGCCATTGAGATCTGACCCATATCTCATGTAAGGTGGAAGTGACCTGCAGAAATTGCCGTGCCACAGGCTTGTACTGGGAGTACCCCCTGCAGTCAATTAAACTGGCAACACACAGTCCTAGCTCTCTGCATATCCTGTCCCACAAGGGGACAGTCCCTGTTAAAAATATCCATTTACACAGCAAAAGTCAAAGTAAATTTCTCCACTTAGATATCTCCTTGGCATTGTCAGTCACACTCATGGTCTTGTCTCCAGGGAATTTCCAACAGCTTCATATTCTGGTCGGAGTGCAAATTCCTACAACATGAAGTAAACACCTCTGGCCTCTGGAGCAGCCCTTTTCCCAGAAACCTACATAGGAAAACCCATGGCACTCCAAAAGACCACATTGCAGAATGGAACCTTTTCATTCTAAATCCACTTTTATTGCTGTTTCCAACCATCACAGGAATCACACAGTATGCAAGTCAGGAAATGCAGACACCAGAGATCAGCTAAGTGGCAAATATCTCTCACTTGCGAGATCAAGTCACCAGCTGCTGCCCTCAGCACTGGACTCCCCTCCTACCGCCAGCTCACAACAACTCTGAAATCTGGTGCTAACCCCACTGCTCCACTCATCAAACTGAAAAAGGTGGCAAATCTAAACTCTATAGTCTGCTTCTCCAACTTGTCTTCCATGAAACACACTCTCCAGCAACACTCCATAAGCTCAGCAGAGAACACTGAGATTAAGCAAAGCTGTTGGGTTAGTTCATTGGAAACCTAAAACCAGCAGAGTAAGCCTCTCCAGAAGCACATTCCTGGTCTCTGCCCACTAACTGGGCAACAAAGACAAAGTGAAAACTGCAGTGTTGAGCCAATGGATAAGATGCCAGGAAATTTCAAACTGCACCAAGCATGACAGCAAATGGAAACCATGACATAAAGTTCAGAAGAAGGTCACTGCTTCAAAATTTTTTCTAAAGTGAGATTTTATTATGTTTTTTCTTTTGCAAGTATGGATCAATAAAGCTAGAGTACCAGAGACAGAAAAGAAGTGGGTTTATAAAAGAGAATAAAAATAAATTTTGAAGTACTTTTTGCCTGGTTGGTTCAGTCACATGTTTTCAGCCTTTGCTGCAATGTGTGCATCTGCAAAACTCTGCACTGATGGGCAGTGAGTAGTGATTTAAATGGCAGTAGGTGTTCTGCACAGCTGATAAACCACCTGCACCAAAATGTCAGTGGAGATGGACAGACTCTACCATAGCACCTGACAAGCAATTCTCTCTGATTTTGAACGCTTTATCTTGCATACTCAAATATTGAGACTTTGACTGATGTATCCCTGAGAGGGTTTATATGTGACACAGGACAGAGCTGGGATCAAGCCTCATGCCTCCCATTCACTCACCTCCAAAACACCAAGGTTTAAAAGAAAATTTATGCTTACTAAAAAGCTTGGAGATTCAAAATGAAAGACAAAGGCCACATGAAGAAAAGGGATTACTTCCTTACAATGAGATTCTGATCTTCTATGTCTAACTAGGCTACAGCTGAGAGTATCACCATACTGCTTACAGGTTTTCTATTTAATAATAACACAGCAAAATATTACAATACAGTGACTGCTCTCTACCAGGACTGAATAACCTTTGTATTAAATAAGTGGAAAGAAATCATCAAAAACAAAAAGCTCTGGGTTTTCTGCAAAAAGCTGTGTGCTCTGCTTGGACTAAGGTCCTCTAGGAGCTCTGCTCAAGCTAAGAAAACTAATTTAAGGTATGTTATTGTGCAATTTGGATACAGTCTTAGGTTCTTCAGAAGTAAAACACAAACATGACACCAGTTCAGCCCCAGGTGTTTTCCTATTTCCTCATGTTGTGTTTCATGGCAACTTTCCATATTTAAAAGCTATCATACATGGAAACCCATCTCTTATATCAACAATCATTTATGTGACTCTCTAGATCAAGCCAATATAAGAACCATGTGGACTCAAAGTCAGAAAGCAGGTTCAAAGATGATCCAAACAACCTGCTAGCTACACAGCTGAGAGAGCTGTCAGTCAAGGCCACTTCTAATGCCACCTGCTGTTGATACAAAACCTGCTAAATGGCTGCTAAGGAGTTCTTGCTGGGCTGTTAAAATATTTGCCTATAACCTGTTGTGCAGTCCTTAGTAGGGTCCACTTCTCATGAGGTGATCACTTGAAGCTTCTATAAAATATAGTGAAAAAAAATGCCATTAAGCATTTTCAGAAAAATCTATTCACAATGGAAACCCAGAAGGAGACACCAGCAGATCTTCTCTCCCTCACATTTACCTCATGTGCACCTCCAATGCTGAGTCCTCTGATGAAAAATTAAATGACTTGTGGGTAGGAAATTACAAAGCACTATTGAAATTATATAAAACTTTCTATTGGTTTTTCTCGGGTGTTTTCTGCAACATGTCAGAAGATTAGTTTGTTTACAATAACCACAATTACTTCCCAAGGCACATTCAGTACAGCAACACTCCATGTCCCTCCCTGCCATGACTGTTTTTCCATAGCATCTACTGGGGACTGCCAGTCCTGAGAATGGTTCTGAAAGCTCAAGGTGCCCTGCCTGAGCTCAGACAGCCAGGCTCACTGTTGGTAGGGGAGGAGAAAACTGATGGAATCTGCTAAGGATAGACTCAAAGAGAAACTGCATGCAACTATGGGCTACAGTGTACCCTATGTCACTAACGGCAAAACTGTTTCTTCTAAATCAGTATTAAACTCATGATACTACTCTTGACTTTAAAATATTATCAATTAAAAAAGAAGCAGGTTAACAAGATTAACCATAGAGGTGTAGCCACATACTGAACTACATGACTGAGTCCTTCCATGCATAAAAATTCACGCAAGCATTTTCATTGAAGCCCACCAGTGATGAGACACCTAAGCATCTGGCTGTCACTGCAGATAAAATGCTTATCACATCACAGCCTGGCCCACCAGCATATTCAGGTAGAAAGGTGAGTGATTTGTTTGGCCTCCTTCCATTTCTGGGACATAACTTAGACCTCAGTCATTTGTCGGAGTTGTTCCCATTATGCTTCCTTTTTCTGAGTGACTATTGAAGTAGTCAGAATAGCAGGATAAAGCTCTCCTCCTGGGCATCACAGGAGTTTAGGATGTGTCAGATAAACGTATCAAAGAGGAGATTATTCCTGAACACTAAAAGCCCACTTGAAATATATATGACGGCCCCAAGGCAGTCTGACACTAGCATCCCTCACCTGGGGCTGTTAGACAAACAGCTCATATTTTACTCAGAGTGAAAAAATCACACATATTATGGTTCTCTGACACTCTTTAATCTTAACACAGCTGCAAGCTTCTTTCAGCAGAGAAACCTTCTGGGTGAATGTGACCTTTGGATAAATCCTTCCATGTTCTCTGTCATGGTATTTATTGTTACAGTCAAGCTAATGATTCACTTTGTGAACAGCACTGGGAGGGATCTTTTTTCCAGCAGCCCCACAGACTTGTAAATGTGTTCCTCCATCACTGTCACACCTGTACTGCAACAGGGGAAAACAAAGGCTCAAACAAAAAAACCAAAAAAAACCAAAAAAAACCCAACCAACCAACCAAACAAAATATATATATATATTCTTTCACACTTTCATTTGGATTACTGCACAGAAAGACAGCATATTTACAAGATATATAAAGGAACACTAAAAAATTTTAACATTGAGGCAACTGGCTTCTGGTAAACTCTAAAAAGTCATAGCTGTTTTCTAGAAACACTAGCTACCTGAACAAAATGCATTTTCCTAGAATAAGTAAGGCATCACTTTTCTGTTCAAAGTAGAGAGTGGACACTACAGAAGAGGAAGACAAAACCAATAAAAGCCTTGAAAACCAATCCCTGTGTCTCTGCCAGATTTCAGAAATATCACGAACCTTAAGATACAGATGGTTTTCTTGCACCTGACACTCAATATTACAAAAATTGTTTCTGTTCCTACTGCACATAAACACAGTTATTCTCTCTTGGTCATTCCACACTCAGCTCACAACAAATCCTTTTGCTGAGCCACCAAGAAGCCTGAATTCAGTCTAAACATGTAATTTGATGGGCTCCAAGCTGCCCAGGAAAGGAGGTGTCAAAAGTTGCTGGATAAACTACTTTGTTGGATCTAACTGTTAAGTGGGTTATTGGGCTACCTCATGAAATACCATCCTGTCTAGAACCCTGAGACATGAGCTAGGTCTTCTCCCTCCACCAACAAAAAATCAATCAAAGACTTGGTTCATGTCAATCTGGATGACTTTTTCACATCTGAATGGAAAGCAGACTTGAGAATTTTATTAGTACCTTAAGCCTGAAAATGAAGGATGCTACCAGCCACAAGTCAGCATCTGCAAGAGATTAATTTCTGTGTTCAGATCTTTAGCAATGCATATAATTCAGGCAAGAGTTAGGAGTAGGCAAAAATACATGTGTTGTATATGTAGGAGTGATCATCACATAGTGTGTTGGTTTATGAGATCAGTCTCTGACCTCTGACTTTCCTGGCTCAGACTCTCAGGTATCTGATGTTTTCAATGATGAAACTTTTAACACAAAAGCATAAGTAGTGGTGACCTGGAATGAGTTCAGGTGCATTTTCATGCTTCTCAGGAAGGAGCAGTTCATGTTACAAGTCATCATTTGTTTGCAGTAATTCAGAGACAGTCAAGGACTGGACAGTTACAGGGATGATTCTGTGAACTTCAGCAAGCAATGCTGTCACACCCTGAGCTGGAAACGTAGCAGTAGGACACCACAAGAAACTTCTGTTGCTGTTGTTCATATTGTGCCCACTCAACACTCTAGCAACTCAACACACAAAACTCTCTCCTTCAGGCTACCAATCCAGCATTTTCATGCACTCCACACAACTCCAACAATTGTATGTCAAAGGGGAATTTTCACAAATAAAAGGCTCTTAAAAGCATTACTGCAATACCAATTTTCCTAAAGCATTATAAAAAAACACCAGAAAAAACTTTGGAGTCTCTCAGAAAGTCAAAGGAGTTCTTATCCTTAAATAGGTTGCTATTGGATGTCTAAACCATGCAACCCTCTGTTTTCAGTCACCATCCAGATTTAGTAGGTTTTAAGGGAAAAATCAGGCCTAGTTTCCCCCCAGTCAACATTGGTCCTCAAGTCAATAAATCTTAATATTGACCACAACATAGAAACCAGTAATTCTTTAATATCTTCTTCTGGGTTTTAATTATAAACACTGAGGAAATTTGTCAGCTCTTGACTTCCTAGTCATATGGAAAAGCTTTTAAACATTCTGCACAGACCACTGTCAATCTGGCCCATCACAGTTGTGGAACTAAAACATATTTCACCAACAATTCTATGAGCATTTCCATTTTAAACCCTGGCATGACTTTGAACGTAGCCTGCATCTGCTGCAAGGACAGCAAAGAAAATAATAGCATCTTTTTATGTTATTATTTCCAAAGCCACAGTTAAATATCCTCTGCCCATATAAAATTTTAACTTCCATAGATGGAGAATGTGGACAAAATCCCTGTGGTATTCCATAACTAAAAAGTGTTCCTGGCCAAGTACATTATCATTTGTAGAGAAATATGAACAGCACTGAGAGACAAAGAGAAATAAAGGAGGCAGGTGAAGAAAATTCTCAGGGCAACAGTGCACAGTTTGCATGCAGCAGATAAGAAGAACCATGCAGTGTGAATTCCTTGCCTCAAAAACCAGATGGGAATCCTGGCCAGAGATATCAGTGGCTACCACATAATATGGACTACAGCTATGGAATAAATTATGTCAAGTCAGGCAGCAGTCTAGACATCTTGGGAGAAAGCACAGGCTCATGAGAGAACACCCTGCCAGAGAAACTTGTTCCTTTGGTGTCTCTCTGCCACCATGTTTGGTGTGATCTCACCCAGCCGTGCAGAGTACACAGTTCGCTGATGCCTGTTAATTGCATTCTTCGTCTGCATGGTATGAGTGGACACCAGTTTGGAATGACTGCATAAAGATCAAATTAACCAGAGGGACAAACTATCTGGAAATCAGAGTAGGTGAGTTAAAGGAGAGCTGGAATATGAACCAAATATCCTTACAAATGGGCTGTAATGAATGTATAGAGTATTTTGATTTGGCCTAGTGGATATTTTGAGGTCAGATCTTTACTGCTAATAGTTGCAGTGAAGATTTGGGCCTTCTGTAAAGTGAGGAATCGTGATGCAAATAGTGGTATTTTTCAGATGCTGCAACAGCAGCAAAACACAGCCTAATTAACATATAGAACCTGAAATCACGTTAACAAGCTCAATGGCAGCTTTTAAAATAGGTACTTTTTAATGAGATCTGTTTAAATTCTTTGATTACCGAACAACATTCAACCCCTTCTAGTGATATAATGGTGATCTTTCTCTATACTGTCAGCAAATCGTCTTTGCCTTCAGACACTAGGCCAAGAAGGGTATTGCTCACGCCAACCAGTCCATAAGATGTTTTTGAAAATGTTTTCTATAACCACAGAAAATCTTAAAATTATTGAAAGTTTATGTCATCCTTTGAGGACAACAGGGATATCTATAATCTATGTCATCACCTTGCCATGCTCCAGGGAGTGTGGAAATTTTTTTCATGAACAATAGGATGAAAAATTAATACAACAGAGAAAAATCATGTAGACAGACTGATGAGCAGAACAACAAAAATGGGCTTTCAAACCTCAGCCAAATCTTTTATTCTGAACACAGAGTTCAGTGGGAGTTTTCTTGCGTATTGTCTCCTCCTGCTCCAAAAGCAAGTGTTTTATATCCCGTGCCTCAATTCATTATTACATTTTGACTTATTTTAAGGTTCTTACTTGCCAAAGATACATTGCTGCATGGAATATTAATGAGGTTGCCATCTCTACTGGGCCTTGAAGGAGCAAACAAGATTTAGTTCCTTCTTGAAAAAACTAAAATTGCTTTTTTCTGAAAGTTTGAGATTTTATGCTTTTGACAAGAATAAGACAATACTCTTTTTGTGCATGTGAAACCTCTTAAATCCCATCAGAAGGACTTGAGCTTGAGGCCAGGAACCAGGCATTTTCACATTTTAATCTCAACTCTGCTCTTGGCTTCCTGCACAGCAAAGAAGTCTTTCTTCATTTCAACAACTTTAAACCAGGGTACAGTGAGAATTAAATGTTTACACTGCAATTTGAAAACATAAAGTGCTAAGAAGGAGCACTTAGGAAATGAAATTTGTAATCTTTTTCTTTGCTGCCATGGTATCCACCATCCTCAATAAGCTCTTACTTCATGTACTCATAGACTACATAACCTTTAGCACTCACTCTCTGTAAACTACATACCTCATTTGAGAGCTGATGTACAAAAATCAGCTGTCTGAATACCTTAACACTTACAACAGCTTCCTCTGGACTTATCATAAGAGAAATTACTTGTTATTAATTTTCACATGCTAGATTTATTTTAGCTTTTATGTTTCAGGAATATTATGTAAACAGAATGCTAGTTGTAGGAGTACCCAGAAATGCAAGAAAACATACGGCTCCAACTCCCTTCAGTATTCCCAGCACATTCACCAACAATTTTAACTTCAATTGGCTTAAGTGGAGGAGTCAGAGAGAGACATTAACGCTCTCATCCTCTGCATATCATGATGAAGGGGTGAAATCACAGCACCTGCTCTCACATATGCACTTCCCTCTATTTTGGATGAAAATATAACCCTACTGCTCCCTTTGGGTGAGAAAGGTACTCATTCTAGTGTATTTTGCATCCAGTGGCATTTTAGTTCTACCCCTGCTCCAGGATGACACTGGCAATCTCCACAAGTCTGTGTCTGCTGTGATGAATCCACCAGAGACAGAGTTAATTGTGGGAGCATAGACACGCTTGTTTCCAATGGGCACCTCAACAGTTTAAAGAGTGGGTGAATCCGACACACATACCCATACCTTACCCAAGATTAGGGACTGTAATGGTAAAAACTTAAGATGGTAAATACATGCTATTGGATAAGCACAAGTACATGTGCCACCACTTGTCTGCTCCCACTGAGTCTGCTCTTTGCTTTGGTGCTGCAATGCCCAAGGGAACAATAATCCTCAGGTCCTAAAACCTGCCATGGGGGATCATGACCTTTTGTTGTCATGCCCCAAGCCCTCACCAGCACTTTCCCTGTGACATATGTAGGACCTGTGTGCTCACAGTTAATCAAGGGCTGCATCTGTCTTTCATCTCACTGCTGGTGCCTGGTGCTTGATTTGCTCTTGCTCTCAGAGCTTTGCTGCCCAGGGTGTGAACATTTTGCAGGTTGAATAGCAACAGAAGAGGACCCTAAAATGGATTGTTCTGTGTTTGTTTGAGGGACTGTGTAAATCACCAGTCCTGTGAGGTGCTGATTCCTTCATGTGCTCTAAGAATGACAGAAAAATGAGGCTTGAATAATTAAAAGTTAATTGTTTTACACAGTAGCAGTTTGTACACTTGAGAGAGCAAGTGTGGAGTTCGGGACCTTCACACACCTCTCAGTACAGCAAGTCCTTATGGGGACAGACAGGAAAGAAGGAGATTTGCCTATTCCCCAGACTGCTGCTTTATACCACAGACAGCTACTTAAAAGCTGACATAATGCAGAGGTCCACAGAGATCTCAAAGCCTGGGAACATCCCAGAATTTCTGGATGCCCTGTGAGATTGAGAAAACAAGACAGCAAAACTGAAGGGAAAATCTCTAACTATTAAAAACACCCACAAGAAAGCTTTCAGTCAAATCCAACCCATATAATGTCTCTAGAATGGACCCCTCATGTGCAGCAAGTCAGCTTTCCACAATACAGGGAGAGCAATCTTGATAAGCTCCTTGGAGCTGTCAAAACCATCCTAAGGCAAACTTTCTACAGAAATTTTTTTCCTGCTGGTCACAGCTCACGTCCTGCTTTGTCTGGTTATCCTGCCAGAAACATAAGTGAACTCATAATAGGAGGATTAGGTTAAGCTTATTTTTAAAACATTTTCCATAAATTCATCTCATTTGCCTGCTTATAAACACCCTTGCTCATCTTTGCTGTGTGTCTAACTAGGTAAGCTATACTACAGGTGGCTTAAAATAGGAACTGAAATAATAGTAGCTTTGCAGTTACACATGCTAAAGGAAAGGTAATTAAAATTTCGTGTAATGTAAACTGATCATCTCAGGGGCCTGAAAGGATTTCTCCCCCATATATGACATGGCACAGTTGGCCAGCTACCGTATGGGTGGGTTTCCTCATCCTTGCAACACTTACTGACCTCTGCCTAATGCAGAATATGAGATCTGATGGGTTAGTTTCTTGAATTATTTATTTACAGAAATAGACATATTGCCATCAGCTAAGCATCTCTGGATTTTATTTAAAATCTATACCACAATAAACCTTTAAATATAAAAAGCTAAAATTAAATTAAAACAAATTTTTAAAGAAAGCCCTGCTGAGAACCTGTCGTAGAGGTTAATTGAGATTGAACAGACATCTTGGATTTTGTAGCAGCTGTAGTTAAAAATGTGTGGTACCTGGCAGAGACATATGATGGTTTCCTCTGATGATGCTCACAACTTTTCCAAATAGCATCTCTCCAATAATGGGATTTATTTTTGCAGCTAAAAAGAATACTTCAGTGTAGCTAGTATTTTTTCTTTGGCAATGGATTAAGTTGCACCAAATGGCAGGCAGCATATTTTTAAAATGTCTCCACAAGGGAGGATATCACTTTGCTTTTCTACCAGTTCCTCTACACATTCTCTTCTCTTTTTAAAAATCATGCATTTTATTATAATACTGAAACATCAGTGGTGCTTCCCAGAATCGAAAAGGGCTCTTTCAAAAACTATTTACTAGTGTATGCAACAGTGATGTGCTTGTATTTCACCATGGCAGTCCTACAGCACAGTCACACTCACTGTGAAATAGTGGCATTTGAATAATGTAGGTTTAATAAGGATATTTATGATAGTGAACTCTATATTAAAGAAATTGTGCCTAGGGCATGTTTTAAAGCTTATCAGACAAGCTTGGAAAAGGTGAGGGACAGCACACCTATCACTGCAGGTTTTTTCCACAAGTTCCTTACAGACAAGAAAAAAGAACCGCACATGAATTCTAGTCAGGAAAACACAGAAAGGATCTCTCAGTTGCCTGTGGCCAGACAAATTAGGTCTTTTGCCTTGGAAAGTCACCCTTTAGACCTCCTCGAGGAAAAAAGAGACAAGCAAACAGGATATGGGTGTCCAGAATTGGATGTGTTTTCTTTTGTCTAAAGAACGCTGATGAGACAACTAGCTGAAGCTTTCTGAAATTATTTGTGGTACAGCAAATGGTGGGAAGACAAAACAGGGATTACTAACTGATACAAAGATTACTGTAATACAGCTGCCTGGGACAGGAAAATTCACAATGATGAAAACCTGTCACCCAAATAGAGCAAAATTCCCATTAACTTCAATGAATCAGAATTTTACCTCATGACATCAAGGCATTGTAGACCAAACCTCTATTAAAAGTAATTCAGGAACAACAGCTTCTGAGAATGCAGTCCATATTAATAAATGATAAGGGCATTGGAAGTTCCCTACTTTTCTGTTAGATGTCTCTCCCCTCCTCCCTACTCCACAGCACCCACCATCCTTAAGGATCATTTTTGTCTCAGTCAAACTGACCTTACAGTTTCATATGCAGAGTCTCACATCTGTCAGGCAATGGACAATGAGGAAGACAGAAATTGGTTATGAAACACCTGATTTGAATTTCATTAAGCCAGGTGATAAACCAGAAAGAAATGGTTTTCATTGTCAGTTTCTGTATACCTCCATTCATGAGAATGAGAAATGTTCTTTCCTGGAAAAGTGAGAAATGAAGCCTCATAATGCACTTAGAACCAGTAGGAAATAACATCTCATTCAGTGTAAAAGGAAAGGTAGGGTTGTGATCATGTAATTAGTTAAGCAAAACAAACACATTCCAGACATGCCATCCTTTGAAGGAAAGGAAACTTCAAGGGGTTTAATCACATAGTAGTATGCTGCTTCACCTGGTTTTCCAATAAAAGATCTCTCCTAGTTAAAAAAAAAACAACAAAACTTTCCATATAGGGGAGTACCAAGTGGGTCATTGGGAAAGCATGCACTCCTTGGCTGTAAGAAAGCTATGGACAGTCCCAGGTGAATGGTGTCTACCCTACTGCACTGTTTTCTCAGATTTTGGAGCCCCCTCCACCCCAACTCCTCCTCCCACCGATTCCCAATACCTCAACAGGAAAGGAGACATCTATGAATCCTCTGGCACTGCTTCGACGTTTTACAGCTGTAATAACCAGTGATACAAAGAGAAGAATGTTTTCTAGCCCCAGATTCCTGAGGTACTTTTCTAAACAGACACAAGTGGATGGGACTTGGTTACATGAAAAATACCCTACCAGGGTCAGGGGTAGGGGGAAAGATGAAAAGGAATCATGATCTGCAGATAATTGAGCTCAGCTTGGCTTTAGATTTATCTCTTATGACTATTCAACCCATTTGTCCAAACCCAAACTTCTAATCTTTAAACCTAAACAGTATTTTTCTGGCAGATTGCACTCACTCACTCACTCACTCTTGGCTATATCAGATGAAAAATACTTCAGAGAATCAAAACAGTGGTGATCTATAGACTTACATATATGCAATAGTTTTGCAGTACTCCTTACCATTAGCATAGAGGCAGGACACCTTGATACTTGCTGCTAGAAATCCTAAAATGCATTAGACACCACAAAGTCTATTTTCTCTCATTGTTAGCACTGTCAGCCACCAGCAGTCTAAGTCACAGTGCCGCATACCCGTATTTCAAGCAGTTTATGGCAGCCTTAAACAAAATGCACAGGTTGACACTGAGTGGTTTGGGGGATAGTGTCACTTCATATAGAGGCTTAAAAAAAGGCACTAGGCAGCCCAGACAGATATACATGGAGAGCTGGTTCCCAAGCACCAGAGCTCTTGTGAGGGTTGGGGACACACTGGCTCTTGCAGTGCCTGTGCACCTACTGCCAGAGTGCTGCACAGCCCTTCAGAAGGACCTCAGCAGCTTGGAGAAATGGGCAGAGAGGAAGTGTCTAAACTTCAACAAAGGCAAATACAGGACCCTGCACCTGGAGAGGAATAACCCATGAACCAGCATAGGCTGGGGGCCAAATTACTGGGAAGCAGTTCTGCAAAGAAAGACCTGGCAGTGTGCCTTTGTGGCCCAAAAGGCCAATAGTGTCCTGGGGTGCATTAGAAAGAGCACTGCCAGCAGGTCAAGGTGATCCTGCACCTCTCCTCAGGCCTGGTGAGGCCACATGTGGAATCCTGTGTCCAGTTCTGGGCTCCTGTGTACAAGGGAGATATGGAGCTCCTGGAGCAGGTCCAGGGGAGGGCAACAAGGATTGGGGAACTGGAGCATCTTTCTTATGAGGGAGTTGGGCCTGTTCAGCCTCAAGAAAAGACAACTGAAAGGGGACCTCATTAATGTGTATAAATATCTAAAGGTGGGGTGCTAAGAGGATGTTTCCAGGCTCTTCTTGGTGGTGCAAATCAATAGGAGAAGAGGCAATGGGAAAAAGCTGATACATGGCAAGTTCCACCTGAACATGAAGAAGAACTTTGCTGTGCATGTGACTGAGCACTGGAACAGATCACCCAGAGAGGTTGTAGAGTCTCCCTCACTGGAGATATTCAAGAACCTTCTGCACACAATCCTGTGCAAATGTGCTCTAGGATGGTCCTGCTTGAGAAGGGAGGTTGGATCAGATGACCCCACTCTTGTCCTCTCCAACCTTACTCACTTTGTGATTCTGTGATTCATAGAAAATTCACATCCTGGTGCAGATTTTCTTAAAAATAAAAAAGAAGAAACAATAATTGTTTCAAATATTTTTAAATTCCTTTCTAACCAGAAGTTCCCGTGGTTGTACAGCTGCTCAATGACAATTTGCCCAAGAAGCTGAATAAATTGTTTCATCCTGAGATCCTCTCTGTTGTGGTTACACTGCTGTTAGTATCCAGACCCACGGCCAGCTTCGGGCAGGCGGTCTGACAGGCACAGAAACATCCATTTCTCAGCACAAGGACCAGTGGAAGCAAGAGCCAACTCCTGCTCTGTGCCAGGTCTGCAGAGGGACCAGTCACAGTTTCATGCCATCAGTCCCTTTCTTGAGCCAACACCACTGGCTTTGTCTTGAAGGGGGAAACAGGCCAGCTCTGCCCTGGGATGGGTGGAAAGACATCTGTGGAGGCTGGCTCAGGAGCAGGAGCCAGGACAGGAGTCATGCTGATGAGCACTAAGAGCTACAGCTGTCCTGCACTTACACCACAGAGGAGCCCTGGAGCAGCCTGGCCTCAGCCGGAGCAACTGCTGTGCTCTAATTCACAGCCAGGACCCTGAAAACCTTGTGGGGAGAATTCTGCAATATGCACTTTGGCAGCAAATTGAGGGTTCCAGAGACCCCAGTTCCATCCACCCCTTAAACACTTCAAATAGGATTTTCTGAAGTTATTTTTCAGCCTACATTTCTTTTGCACCATCCTGCTGAGTGAATGTAGGGGCATAACCACATGAATTTTACAGCTGTAGGACATCATTGTTAACAGGGAAAAAGACCTTCAAACCTTCTGCTCCAAAGCCATAAACTCTTGGTCCCCATCTTTCAAATAGAGTTTGTAATTATCTTTGCAATGAAGTGGCTCACATGTTCTCTGCAGCCATTTTATGGCATCACTGTGGATCTTAATAAGAGAGATCTGATGGGTTACACAACATTGCAATTTATGCTTTAACTCCAAGCAGTAATATTTTCCTTAGTTAAGTGGAAATTTTTAGAAGAACCACAAAACTGCAGCAGTTAACTGCATTAAGTTAATAGGTTAACTGAAACAGAAACTCATTAACTGATTAACCCAGAACTATAGATGGAGTAATGTCACCACATCACAAGGAATATTTAAGTCAAGAACTGCAATAAAGTAGATCTGCAATTCTTAAATGCATGTGTTTAACAGATTCAAACAAATTATGCTATTAGTATGTTAATTATTGCTTGCCCTAAAATATTGATTATTAAATTCAAGTGTTTAAGAGAAAAACACGTCCCAAGACAATTACAAAAGAGAAAAAGAGTAATTAGTTATTCAGTGTGCTATTGCCTGCTAAAAATATAATAATTACAAAAATAGCAAAAATATATATTAATAATAGGAAGAGTAATAATCATGAAAAGGCTGATCTTAAGAGTTAGGGAAACTAATTTTGCAGTGTGAAATAGAGAAATCTACTGCATGGAAAAACCAAGATATTCAATTTTTTCCAAAGTTACAGCAGTAGTGAGAGACTCAAGCACTGTCTAATTAGTCATTTATGAACTCAGCTGCTGTGTAGGTGTATTAGAAATGGGTGATATACTGACATCATGTCAATGTCACATTCCAAATCTGTTGATGCAACTGTTTAAAAAAAAAAAGACCCCACCAAACCCCACCAACCTACTAGAAAGCCATGGATGCTAATGAAGGCAGGTGTTCAAGGAGTATGAGCCCTGTGTCTTCCTCTACAGTGTCTCCTGCAGCCACATTTCTCCCCATATAAAGCAGCATTGCTGGGCCTTTCACTGCAGTCCCTAGACTCCAAGATGCACAATGAGATCAGCCATGGGGTAGGGCTTGGTGAGCACAGAAATTCCTCTTCTCCTTCCTCAAGTTCCCCAAAATCCCCAAATCCTCATCCATGAGCTTAAGTGGTACTGTAATATTTCTCGATAATGTGATAGTGCTTTTTCTGGTAACAACAGCACAAGATATTGAGATAATATCACCTATTTTTAGATCTGCTTATACTCAAGAGCTGTTTCAGGAGTTTGAGTGACAGTTTTATTGCATACATAGTTCAAATATCTTGCCTAAAACTTGATACTGAGTAACCTTGGTAACTTTTTCTTTTATTCTTTTTTTTTTCAAGGACCACTTTAGGATGCTTAGCCATAATGAAATACCAAAATAGACAAGTGGCAGTGGTGATGACACAAACTGCTAATCTCTTCTTCACACAGGATTTACCAAAATCTCCTAGAAATTCAAAATTGTTTTCCTGCTTAATGAACTTGCCTCCAAAATGTTCAATCCTAAGGGCTATTTTTAGAGTATTACTCATGAGTACTGAACAGCAATGCATTGAAGACTAACAAAAAATACCAGCCCAAAACTAAACAAAGCAACCCACAATTTAAAAACCATAAAATGTATTTAGTTACAAAACAAAAAATTTAAAAAGTGATATAAAATTAGATGCTAAGTTTGTTAGTCTGCAGTCAGTACTATTTCAAAATCCTCTCTCACACACTTACATTGTATTTTCTTCTGCCCTATGCTTTGCAGGGAAACACTAGTCACCGAGGGCAAACATCACAAAAAAAGGGTTAAGGGCAAGGTGCAAAACTTAAGGTGTCACAGATCTCTCAAGGTCATGCTCAGGAGTTAACATGCAGCTAGGTCTTTATGCTTCAAAACATGAACTATATTCTTTTCACCTAACAATCATGACAATCACGCTGTATGTTTTCTGGATGGCTAACCAAAGGAGAAACTACAGCTGTAAAAAGAATGAGACTTAAAATGAATTCGAGATATCTTCACTGAAATCTCTTCAGTAACACAATGTCAGACAAATGTTTGCAATGCATTGTTTGCTGCCTTTTTTGGTATTAGGAGAAAACACACCCTAATTCCTAATGTTCCTGCTGTGTTTATTTCTATTTCTGAGAATTTTTATTAACACCAGGTCACTACCCAGGCAGCAAAATGAAAATGAAGCAATGTCAGTAATATAGGCAAGAATGACCAAGAATGGTTAACTCTTGAAAATTTAGTATTTCAAAAGGAAAAATTTCATAATATTTAATTTTAAAGGGTAAAAACTGAGAAGTTATTTAATTCAATGAGGACATTGGGAGAAAAATAAAATAATCTAACCCTATCGCTCTGCATCCTCACTTTTCTTACTGCTAGGAGCCTGTTCAGAGTTTAAAAAGCAGAATTTAAGAAATTTTAGTTAAACTTACCCTGAAATTAGAGAACCTTGATTAAACATGCCTTTCCAAAAAAAACCTTAGCTAAAAGCTGTATTAATTTGAATTTCTTTTAATGGAAATCTAAATCTCCTGGAAAAGCACATCACCAGTAATGAGTTCTTTGAAAAGAAGTTAATGAAAAATTCAAATCTCTCAAACACTCATATTTCTACTTAAACACACACACATATCTATATCAATAAAGATTTATTTTAGAAGAGTTTCCAGAACTTTCTTGAATGTGTGTGCCATAATCATTACCTCCTTGTGGAAACTTCCTGGTATGAAAAATGGCCACAGTCATTGATTAAATTTCTTAATTTAATACAACTTTATCAATTTTTAACAAGAAGCATAATTCTATTATATACCATTATTTAGCTATAAATTATAGTTTATCTTAATTCCTGTGTTGGAAGCTGAGCATTCTAACAACTGGCAACATTTAAATGGAAACAAATGAACAGCTATGTCTGAAAAAATATGATGGTCATTTCAATGCAATGTTTCCTTAGGGAAAAATACATTTTTCTACAAAAGGACACAATCAAATTAAGTACTTGTTTGATTCCATTGTTTTTCCAGGAGAAACATTCTACATCATTTGAAAGGAACAGAAAAGCTCTATGGTAATTCTTGAGTGAAAGCATGTAGAATGTTTTGGATTGTTGTAGCCAAAATATAAATCACTTTCTGCTGTGGTGTCAGGAAGTGTATTGCACTAAATTAATCATGAGCTACTTTAAAAAAGGAACAAAAATCCACTTCAAAATTAAACAAATCTCTCTATGCCTGTTTTCCATTTGCATTGTCATCACTTACCTTTAAAGGAAGATGGAAGCGAGATGGGAATGTTGCTGAAATGCATTCAACAGACCCTGTGTGTGTGTTAGCTTCTCTAGTGCTCTATTAGAAAAGATAAACTATTATAACCTGCACACAATATAATCTTTACTCCTTGCCAGGCTCCTAGCAAAGGGATACACCATAGCAGAATAAGTGCAGAAGCACATAGACTACAAGCCAAGCTGTATGTCTTCTTCTACCACTTCCCAGTCTCAGATGTATTCTGCTGGAGTAGATGAAAGTATTTTTGTCTCATTAGAAAAAAGAGGAAAGGCAATTCATAAGGGAAATCAAGTCATTCTAGAAGGCTTTTCCTAATAAATCAAAGAATTCAGTGGTTGTGCTCAAGTGGGGAAAGCTGGGAGCACAGATCGGGCAGCTCCATCCACAGCCATACAACTGTGACTTGGCATGCTCTTACCTTTTATGTCAGGCAATCAAAAGAATAGACAATTATATTTACTGAGTGAGGAGTAAATAAACTAATGCCAATTAAAGAACCAAAAATATGTCTCTGTGGTTTAGTCTGTAAGCATTTTAAAGATAAAAAAAATCTTAAACAATTCACCTGGACAAGGATTCTAGATCCTCATCTGTCTTTCTTTTCTCCCAGGGCAGGACAGGCCATGCATGGATTTTTTTGTTCACTCTCCCCTTTCAAACTCTCAACGCACAAACCACACCATCCAAGAGGCATTAGACATATTTAAAATCCCTGCTTTAGTAAAGTAATTTTTAAAATGTTTCTGGGAAGACACACTTCTCTGGAGCACAAGCAAGAGCAATTAAAGTCAGCCTCAACTTTACAACTGACTTTGATATCAGAGGAAGTTTACAAAAATGTTTTGAAGTCTCTTCCCCCTCTTTCCTCAGACTCCAAAAGTACTTTTTCTCCAGATTGCCAGAAGCCTGCCTGCCTTTCTCACCATTGGGTGCTCAGGTCTCTTGGCTCAGGACCATCTTCTTCTGATTCTGGACTCATAAAACGTCCTATAATATAACAATAAGCCTGTATCCTAATTCTTAGCAAACACATCTCAACACGTGTTCAGATGCTATTGAAATTGGGCCTACTGCGTGGTTTTTCTCTTCACACAGTAACTTAGCATCTCCCTCCACAGCACGGCACACTTACCGGTAAAATGTGGTATAATCCACAGTTGAGTGACAGCTCTGGAACTCCCACGCTTTGAGTTTCTGGCATTCCCGGTGAGCTCGGAGTTTCACCCTGACTGTCCCATGGCAGAGCTCGGGTACAGGTTTTCTCTGTGGGCGGCTGCAGAACTCATTGGACTCCACACGCCAGGATTCAGCAAAGTCATCCACATCAAATTTAAAATTCCCATCCCCCCCAATCAGGTCATCTCTCTTGTGCCCATTGTAATTTCCACAAAGACCACAGAGTTTGCCTTTCAGATGTGGTGCAGCCATGACTTCCACAAAGCTGTCTCCATCCCATGAGATTTCCAAGCCTAATAAAAAGATAAGGCAAAAATGTACACATACATAAAGAAAGGGAAAAAAAAAAAAGAGAGCGAGCGAGAGAGAAGAAATTGAGGATAAAAAACCACACCTTATGTTTGGGAAATAGTGTTCATGGGAACCTGAACAAAGCCATTGGCTTCATTCTGATAATGCTGTTAAATTTCTATATAGCTCCCAATAAGTGTCTCTGGCAAGTGCATTGTTTCTTAAATTACGGTCAATTACATTCATGCCTATCTCTTCTTATTTTTGTTCCTTCTTGCTAATGAATGGGATTATCCTAAAAAATATAGAGCCAAGGCCGGATGACTCTCAACATCAAAGAACGGCTCTTGCAAAATTTTGCAACTTGAATTTGCTATGATAAATTTCTAGCTGACTTTGCAGGGGGTGAGAATTTCAGCCATTGTCACCCATTGCACAGGTCATGGGCATACAAAGATGTCCATATCCCATGAGACTCCAGCAGTGACCACCTTATGGGAAAAATCCTATTCTTGCCTACAAAGCTGACACTGATCGCTCATTGGTGAATGTAACTGTTCCAATACAAGTAACTTATCTTGTGGGAGTAAAAAGAGTTAAAAAGATTACAACAAAGATATATCAGATGGGCAAAAATATTGTAAGAAAGCATTCTGAATTGGATTCAAACTGTTCATTCAAAAGGCACTAATTACCAACCTTTTGAAATTGTCTGCTTAAGTTAGCAACACTGAGAAATGATGGTAAACATCTAACCTTCATCTAGTGCCTGAGATGTAAGGCCTCTGCTACAATTTACTTTACAGGAAGGTTTGGCACTTCCAGAACATCAAAATCAAAGTTACTTTTTGTGAGTGAAATCCATTTTATCTGTCTGTGACCATCTAAAACTAGATGTCTAGCTTAAATCAGCTGTCTAGGCCTTTTTATAGAGTAAAATAGGCAACTCTGGATCACAACAGGATTGTCTAATGCAGAGGGAATAAACTACTTTCTGAATGTCTTTCAGTTCTCAGCAATACTCTACGGGGGCCAGAGATCAGGTAGAGACTAAGCTTCTAGTTTTTAGACTGTAAATTAAATGAGTTCCATTCTTTGAGGAGTAAATAGGCAGCTCATAAGAAAAAGCAATTTTGATATCATTTAGGATAAAAACAACACCAAGAAATATAGCTGGTTAACTTCTATCCAAAAATGGCCCTTCTTGTAATTATTTCCAATGTCTTCTGAATGGTTCTATGTCACATCTGCACTAACCCTACATCTGAAGATCATAAATCACTTTGCTGATGTTAATTTATTCTCATAAAATACATGTGGGCAGCCATTAGTTAAGGATAAATAGAGGACCCTGCTTTTAAACAGGATAATCCAGATTTCACCCTGTTCCCCCTGCTCAGCCAAGAATACCAAAGAGCATCACTCTGCGGTGCAGGACCAGGGCTTCACTCCAGAAACTTCCCGCTGTGTGGGCTGGCTTAGCACCACCTTTTCCTCTTGTAAATCAGTGTGTGTCACTGTGTGATGCAAATCCTGCCCAATCCTCATGTAAGTAATTAACATACCAGTGACTCAGTTCAAAGCTGGAACCCTTCCTTCAGCAGCACATCCCATTGTCTCCTATGACAATTCCTACTCGTGCTGCAGAGGAACGGGGTGAGGTTCAAGAGGAAATTAGGGCTATGGAAGAGTGCACTGCTATCTCAACATCCTGCCCCAATGCTTGTGTAGGTTACCCCATGTCACCAAGAGTTTTGGGAATGATTTACTCACCGAGGCTGAGAAGGTAATTCGTATCACCTGTCACTACAGTCTATTACACTGTTTTCTTACCACTATAGGTTAGGAATGATAGCACAAATGTATCCTGAGCTAACTATGCCTGAAATCAGTTTAAAATTACCTCATTAACCCAGCATGGATGGGGCCACTGTCTCCCCCTCCAAAGGCACTTTACACCCAGCCAACTGAGAATTTGTGCAAGACTACAACTGTTAATGAGGCCAGCACAGTGGCAAGGGGGACAGCTGCCATTTAAGCTGCTTCATACATTATCATTGCTGGACAAATTCAAAATCCAGCTGTCTTTGCTTCTGACAACACTGAACAAAACAAAACACAGCTTGATTTGCAGACACAAGATTAATGCTGATGTGCTGACATTTAGAAAATACTTGCCATTAACTTATAAACCAAGATTTCTTCAGCCTTGAGAATTACATAAACTTTCTCAAAGTTTAAAGCATCAAGATTTAAATTCTCAGACAATTCTTTTCAGAAAATAACTACAGTTTTTAAGACTGTGTTCAAGTTCTTCCCCCAGAGAAGCTCTCTCAGAAGCTCCCTACTTTAAACAAAGTCAGAAAAGACTGGCTAAGGATTCTACCTTAATTACCTTTTAGGACTATTTTTTTTCTTTAAGCCAAAACTTCAGTTTAATTATAATACATTAATTATGAAAGGTTAACTTAAAATTTTTTCTGAATATTTATGTCCTCTTCACCTGAGTTAATTTATTTGTTACATGTTGCTTTTATACACCTGCAAAAGGAATGCAGTTATGCAGAAGAGTAACATAAAATTATGGCTTTTTTTCTCAGCATATAAAAATGCACATTTTAAAATCTAGAGATTCCTGCCTTGATTACTGGATTTCATTCAAGAGACTCACTGTGTAACTACCACATGGACATACTTTCCTCTTGCTGGTATGGCTTAATTACACTTTATTCTGCTGTAATTGCTCAGATGGAAGGGTAATTTCTGGCTTTGATGAACAGCCGAAAGGTTTCTGTCCATAATAGAACTTATGTCTTTTTGGAGTAACAAGGAAGGGTATTTACTCCTAAACGTATGATAATTTTGTTGGAGCCTGATCACATTGTGCAGTGTGTGCCTTTTGTTTGCTCACAAGCAGAAAATCCAGTTAGTTTCTGTAAACCAACAAGAGCTGTGACAGACAGAATTATGCTACAGAACAGTGTTTGAAATGGTCTCTTTGGCAGACATAAACAGTTTGGAAGAGTTTATTGGTGCCTATGCCCCCCTTTTTTCCCCTTTTCTTCGCCCCGCCCAAAATGGATGAGTTTCCCATTCACTTGGACAAGAATCAGAATCCAAGAGATGTGAAGCCAAAGGATGCAACATCTGTCCCATCTGGGGATGTGCAGAAAAGGAATATTCTCTGAGTTACTTTTTCATTTTTTCCAATTATCCCCTCTCTTTCAAGGATGCTTAACCAACTTACTTGATTTCTTAACTTGGCACATTATGTGTTCTATTCCACTTAAAAAATATCCTTCTGGATTTATGAACATGACACACTGAGTTCCCCCTGACGGGAGCTTTCATCAATTGTTTGACATGATTTTTCATTATATCCTCGAGTTTTAAAGGCGTCCTCAAGAACCAACAAACAACTCTTCCCTAAAGATTTAATGCCAAAGTGGTACACAAAAAGTGCAGCAAAGTGGCTTTGTGCAAAAGATAGCACAGAAACAACAACAACAAAATGCTTGTGCAATAGAGGAATAGAAAAGTAACACCAGTCCTGCGAAACTCTACTCTTTTGTCTTTCTAGCACACAAATTTGGACAAGGACTCAAGACATCCCAAGCACACCCATAGCTGCTAGTGCAATGCAAGGACTGCTGCTGCGTGGCATCCAGGGCTACAACTGATGAGGAATTTAGCAACAAAACAGGTTTTCACTGGAAAATGCCTATTCATCAGAACTGAAATGCTTCAGGGAGACATATCGTATTCAATGAACTTCCAACATAGCACCGGCAAGGCTCAAGCTGTTTTCCTACCAGCTCGCCTGGTGGGCTGCCTGGAAGCCTGAGCGATCAGGGTATGAAGCTCCAGGACTACCCTGCCATGCACACTGCCCTGCAGCCAGGGACCACAAGACTTCCTGAAGCTTTGGGCTTCCCTGTTTCATCCAAGGCTCAATTCTCAACTCTACAGAAGGAAAACCAAAATCCGTGGGGATGCTGGCTGAGCTGTAAGCACCAGACCCTACATTTCCCAGCCTAATTTTACTTTGAATTCTACTTCTAGTGCAGCAGTTTTGCTTATTTTTCACTACTTTCTCCCTCCCTCCCTCTCTTTTTTCACCCTGAACTGGGAAAGCATATAATTTTTAAAAATCCATGTTTTCTTCTGAAACAGAAATTTCTCAAATATTTTTACCACAGCAAACAGAACTTCCTGTGGAACAAGATGATTGCCGTTAAACCAGTTCTACTCAGCACATTCTTGCTCTCTACAGCCTCTCTGCTGCTTGTCCTCTCCCAGCAGAATGGAGCCAGGCCATTCTGCTACTTTTCAGGCCTCATGTGCTGAGGAAAGGAGGACTTGGCCCATCATGCTGTATTCAATGAGAGAAACCTGATCCTGTTCCATTAAGGGGAGGAATTATTTAGCCTATAATTTGCAGTGATTACACACTGTTTGGTATGTTGTCATATGCCATGTTTGCACTTCCTCTGCCAACACATGGACAAGGATGTGTGTAGTCATTTATTAGGCTTGCACCAGAGACAAATGAAATAGCAGCAGGATTAGCTGTCATTCATCTTCAGCTGAAAACCTTTCCTTGGCCTGTGGTTGACTAATGAAATCCACATCGCCTAAATTCACGGTGTTTAGCTGGCTGCAAAGAAAAACCCTCAAGATGCTTCTAATTAGAACTTGTGAATAATGGTCAACTTGTGTGCATTTTACAGACAGCCACAAAAATCTGCATTGCCACTTTGAGGAATGAGCCCAGAGTCAGGATCCACATTATGAAGACTCACATTTCCAGAGGCTATATGAACAGGTGTCTACATTCTCAGGTCAACAGTGGGTGCTAGTGGCCCCCTTGAAAAAAAAATTTTGCTAGATAATAACTATGCGTCACGCCTGCAACCATATCACTCCATAAGAAAGACTGGTTTCACTGCCTTCACGTGGCATTTAACCGAATTAACAGTAAATAGTATTCTTACTGAAACAGTACTTCACTGTGTAAGTAAAATCTCTCAGGACTTCAGTAGTACCTAACACATGCTAATGAGAAAGTTTTAAACTTCCTCTCAGTATTTATCTATGCAAGGATATTATAGTTTCAGAACAGTTTATCAAAACAAAAGCAAGTCTTCTGGTTTAGCATTTTGACAATTAATGAATTTTCTAAGACTCAAAAGACATGAGAGAATGCTATTTCCCTTCCCTGCTTCTAGAAATAAGGTAGCACATTCTATAAAGTTTCTAATTTCCTTTTGCTTGTGGTGCTGTAGACTTTGTTACTTGCAGACAACTTCTTACTTGGGCACAAAGCAAGCCAAATAAGATGGCACTGAACAGTAAATTAGGCCTTGCTTTTCAAAACAGTGCCTCTATTTTGCTGGGTAGCCCCTGTGAAATATTTCCGTAATTTTACAACTTAAACTCATTCCAGCCATTTATAACTATGATTTTATATAATTGGTCATTTAAGCTGCAAGATATGTTGCTGCAACTTTGAAAAACATGTATTTTATGTTTAAGAACTGATATCCTCTCTGTTCTTACACATAAGTATCAAACGATACTGTGTATTGAGTTTGGATGGCAAGATTTTGGAAGCACAGTGCTACAGGGATGGGTTCTGTGAGAAGCTGCCAGAAACTTCCCCCATGTCCAATGGAGCCAATTGCAGCTGGCTCTGAGAAGGACCAATTCCAAGATGGGCTCAGCCTTGGCTACAGTGGTAGCACCTCTGGGATAACATATTTAAGAAGGGGCAGAAAACCCTGTGCAACTGCAATCAGACAGAAGAGGGAGAGTGTAAGATAAGCAACCCTGCAGCCAGCAGAGAAGGACAGAGAGGAGCAGATACTCCCCTGCAGCCCAGGGTGAAGACCATGGTGAGGCAAGGCTGCCCTCCTGCAGCCCATGGAGGTACATGCTGGAGTAGAGATCCACCTGCAGCCCCTGGATAACCCCCCACTGGAGCAGATGGATGCCTACAGGAGATTCTGACCCTCTGAGAAGCCCATCCTAGAGCCATGAAGAGAGGAGCCCACACCAGAGCGCATTTGCGAGCAGGACTTGTGACCTCATGGGGAATCCACTCTGGACTCTGTTCCTGAAGGGCTGCACCCTATGGAAGGAACCTGTTTTTTTAAGTTTGTGAAGAAATGCAGCCCATGGGAGGGACTCACATTGGAGAACTTTGCAGAGAACTGTCTCCCATGGAGGGAAACCCCATGCTGGAGCAAGGAATGATTGTGATGAGTCCTCTCCCTGAGGAGGAAGAACCGGTAGACACACTGTGTGATGGACTGACTGCAAATCCTGTTCGCAATCCCCCCTACACCGCTCAGGGCAGGAGGAGGTAGAGAGAGTTGGAAGGAAAGTTAAGCTTGTGAAGTAGGGGATTTGGAGTATGGAGGCTTTTTTAAGACTTTAGTTAATTTCTCATTATTCTACCCTAATTTCATTTGCAATAAATTAAATAATTTCCCTAAATTGAGTCTATTTTTGCCCATGATGGTAATTGCTGAGTGATCTCTACCAGTCCTTATCTTGAACCACGAGACTTCCACTATGTTTTCTCTTGTCAGTCCAGGTGAGGAGACAAGTGATACAGTGGCCTTGGTGGGCATGTTTGGTTGATGTCCAGTCAGAGTAAACCCACCATACTCTCCATAACCCACTTTTAAGTTACTGGAAGTAAAAGTCTCAACACATTTTTCTACTTGGGCAGTTAATTGTGAGCCACAGCATGAAACGCAGCTTAGCAATATCCTGCAGACTTCAAACTCATAGCTGGGATTTCTGTCTGTTTGTGGGCTGTGGGAATTTTGAAAGAGCTATGGGCTTCTCTGATCTCTAAAGGGTTATAACGATATTTATTACTGCTATCATGCTTTTTTACTGACTACTGTTCATGTTGAACTTCAGAAGTTCTTCAGAGAGAAAGAAGACACACACACAAACATATATGCAGACATACACATATACTTGTCCTACCTGCTTTGGTTGTCACTTTCAGCAAATAACCATCCAAATTGATCTGAAATAGTGGTGTCTCACAAGGTAGTGAAATTCGGGTCCCATTCCACTTCACTGTGAGGTGCTGTTGGAGGCTGACTGTGCTTCTGCCCAACACAAGGTCCACTGACTTTGTCCAGGAGAAAGAACGGGTCCGACGGGCATCGTTTTTTACCAGCACCTGAAAGGGTGAGGCAGAGGAGGAGCAGTCTTTCGTCAAAACGTACTGACATGTTCCCTGAAAGTTAAATGTCCGTCCATCAAAAGTGTTGTAGTGAGGATCTCCAAATACAGTGCAAACTCCAGGCTCTGCAGGTGAGTGAGAAACAAAAACACTGTATCAGGATCAATCAAAGTTGGAAAAAAGCAGTAGGTAAGAACTTAGAGATGCTGCTCTCACCTAATCTATCTGCTCTACAGAGTAGATTTTGACTTGCAGGCATTGGGAATAAACATACGTTTGAAAAACAAAACCTTCATTGCTTCAGTAGAAGTCTTCCCCAAAGTGGCTGATAACCAAAGGCCAGTTCATCCCTGGGGCAGCATAGGAAGGTGTCAGAGACTGAAATAGTTCATGCCACAAACATTGATATAAAGTTTTGCTCATTTTAACAAAAACTATATAAAGAAGCTACAACCAAAGAAGCCTCCCTGAAGATATCTGACTGGGACTTTGGACTGAAAGTCAAACTGTTATAAATAAGTTGGGAATAGTTATACTGTTAATAAGTTAATTAAATTGTAATAGAGTTAATAAAAAGTTAAGTTGTAACAGATAAATAAGTAAACATTATGATTGTAAAAAGGATTGTAGTTATTAAATTGAAATGAATTGTAATAACTCCTAAAACCTAAGAAAAAAGACATTTGTAAAATACAGTACTTTCCTGCCATGTGAAACCACCCTAGAACAAGCCCAGACATGCCCTCCCGGGTGTTCAGAGATTGAACCAATAAGGTTTCAATAAAGCCCGGGGAACCAATCAGATGAAGGATCCAAAAGGCACCAATCAAAATGGGCCAAAAACTGTATAAAAACGAGGCTTTCCAGACAGCCTGTGTCTTCTCCCACCCAAGGACATCGAGGGACAGCTCCAGC
>VZTR01015084.1:0-13884 GCA_013400775.1 Chaetops frenatus
ATGGCTTTCTCCAGGAAGAGTCCTGGTTGGATACGGTCTCCCATACAGGATTCTATATGGGCTCCCTTTTTTCTTCATCTTGGCTGAATTCCTCAATGCCAGGGAACGTGGCCATTTGAGGCTTTGGGCAGATTTGGCTCATTTGCCTCTTTAGGCTTTGTTTCCTTCTCAGCCTTCCCACGGGATTCTGGTCCCCAAGGAATACAAAGCCCACCGGACTCCTGTTCTTTGAACAATTTTTTCACCATTCCTGTACGAAAGGAGGACCCCTGTTAGGATGCTTTTCCCTACCATTCCCCAGCAGTTTGATCTGCCAGTCCATTCCCTACCTTAGTTGGGCTCTTCCTAGATTTCTGAGCTTCAAAAGGCAAGAGATGGACTTGGCTTGGGAACTAAACACTCTCGAGGAATCGTCTGATAACATCTCCACGTTTGGCAGGTCATCCTTGTGCTGAATGGATCCCTCTTACTTCCCTTCAGGCAATTCCAAGTCTCGCTGCTTCCCTCTGGGAACAGCCCCCAGCCTGGACCTTCCCGTGGAGTACCTCTGCAGTTTTGCCTGCTGGGATCCTGCTCAGGTATCCATGGGGTACAAATCTTTACAAATTATTTCTTCTCACCCCTACCCAGTTCTAATTCCAAAGCATTTTGCCTTGCCTGGCTGGAGGCTGATTCCAGCTCTGTTCTTACATTCCTTGTTCCTCTGCTCATGCTTTCCATTTCCAAGGAATTCCACCAACGGAGGCGGCGGGAGCGGGGGGAGGCGGCGGGACGGGACAGGGACAGGCGCCCGGCACCGCGTGGCGCGGAGGCTTCTCGGAAGAGCGGCGCGGCGCGGCCGGGACAGAGCCGGCCCCGCCGGTGCCTGCCGCCTCCCGCGCCCGTCCCGCCCGTCCCCTGCGCCGCTGAACCCACCACCTGTGCCCCTACACGGCGACACGCACGCGAAATTGCACTGAGAGCGCGGGATCGGTGTCGGAACCGGATTCACGCAGCCGATGAGACGGCGGAAGCACGGGCTCTTTCCGGAGTATCTCACCAAAGATGGCGACTTGGCCGAAAGTGACTGCTGCCAGCGTACAAGATAGCGTGTAAGTGCGGGGTGGGGTCCGGAATTGGAAACTAAGAAAATATTTAAACTCAAAGGAATGTTTGAATAATGCATTAAGGTCTTTTGAATATGTTACATGCTGATCCTCTTAAAAGAAGTGTTCCGAGATGGTAAAGGTGTGCCTCTGGCTGTATGACAAGGCAGCCGGCCATTTAATAATTGCTTTATTTGTCTCCTAATTGTATTTTTACTAAACTTCTAAAATTTTACCAAAAAGGTGAATCTCATTTTTCACAAGCGGCACATGAGCAGCTGAGAGTACTGGGCTTGTTCAGCTGGAGAAAAGACTGAGCGGAGAATTCTTTAGGGTCTGCAGCTTCCTCCTGAGGGGCAGCTCTGATCTCTGCTCTCTGTGATCAGTGATAAGACCCGAAGGAATAGTGGAGCTGTGCCAGGGGAGGTTTAGGTTGGATATCAGGAAAAGGTTCTTCCCACAGAAGGTGGCTGGGCACTGAGAAGGCTCCCCAGGGAACGGTCACGGCCCCGGCCCCAAGGCTGCCCGAGCTCCAGGAGCATTTGGACACTGCTCTCAGGGATGCACGGGGTGGGATTGCTGGGGTGTTTGTGCAGGCCAGGAGTTGGACCCAAAGATCCTTGTGGGTCCCTTCCAGCTCGGGATATTCCACGGTTCTATTCTGTGACTGCTGCTGGGAAGACACTGGCTTTAGTTGGGATTCTGTGCTCCCACCCAACCCTGCAGCCTGTGGAAGAGCCCACGACGGAGGAGCTTGTCCTTGAAGGACTGCACCATATGAAAGAATGACCCACGCTGCAGCAGTTTGCAGAGATCTGTTGCTCACGAGATAGACTCACATTGGAGAAGTCTGCAGAGAACCATCTCCCATGGGAGAAACAACCTGTGGCAATAAAATGGCCACAACCCCCATTCCCTGTTGCCCTGCACTCCTGAGGTACGAGGTAGAGCTGGGAAGAAGGGAGATCCACGGGGAAAGTGTTCTTAAGGTTTTATTTTACTTCTCATTATCCTGCTCTGATTTTGTTAGCAATAAATTCAATTAGTATCTCTAAATCGAGCCTGTTTTGTCCATGATGCTGTTTGATGAGCCATCTCTCCTGGTCTTTATCTCTGTCCAGCTGCAGAGAGGAGTGAATGGCTTTCAAAGGTGCCTGGCATCAGGCCCAGGTTAACCCACGACACTTACACTTAAACATCTGTCATGTGAAAAGGAGAGATTTCCTCTACCCTTAGTGGGAGGAGATCTACTGAAGCCTTAGTATTTAATTTGCCTGGCAGCACCCCAGGAAAGCTGAAACTCTTGTGCCCAACCACTGTGTCAGCATCCCATTACAGGTATGCTTCACTGAGCAGTCCTGCTGGATCAGAGGGTGGCTCAACTGACTTATTCAGGGACACATACCTGCAGCATAAGGGAGATCGCTCAGCAGGTCTTCCCGCTTTATGACCCCCTAGCAGCTCTTCTTCTGTATTTATGTTACCTGCTGTCAGTGACTGCTAGCATTTGTGAAGGACTAACACCAACAGTTTACGGAATAAGACTTCATTAATATAAAATAGTGACAGGTTAAAGTTCAAGGATTGTCACCAATAGCTTCTGACAGAAAAAAAACATTCAAAGAAATCCACAGACAAGGATTCTGGCTGGATGGCTGTGCCCAGAGAGTGGTGCTGCATTCAGTTGGTTGCCAGTCCAGGACATGGACCTGCTGGAGCAAGTCTAAAGGAAGCCAGAGAAACAGAGGGATGGAACACCAAGTCCGTGAAGAAAGGCTGAAAGAGTTGGGGTTGCTTATCTTGGAGAAGAGAAGCTTCCAGGCAGCCACTACCACGGCCTTTCAGTACTTACAGGGGGCTTTTAAGACAGATGGGGACACATATTTTAGCAGGATCTGTAGTGATGGAAGGGGTGATGATTTTAAACTAAAAGAACATAGATTCAGACTAGATAAGGAAGAAATTTTTTACAGTGAGGATGGTGAAATACTAGCACATATTGCCCAAAGAAGCTGTGGATGCCTCATCCCTGGAAACACTTAAGGTTCGACAGAGGTCTAAGAAACCTGATCTAGTTGAAGGTGTCTATGCTCATTGCAGGAGAAGTTGGACCCGATGACCTTAAAGGTCCCTTCCAATCCAAACTCTTACACAGTTCCATAAGTAACAGACAGCTGCGGTGGTACATCCCTCCAAAGAGTCAAGAGCCACTAAATTATACTGGTACCATCTTCTCAACCGGCATCACCCAAGTTGTTCAGCATCTGAAAAACAAAAATTGGTTTTTATCCTTCCTCAGCCATGATACAGGTTTGTCAGAGAAAACTGGAGGTTGAAAATTTACTGCCTCTATGCAATATTTTTTTAAAATCATGTTTCCATACAATACCTTGTTCAGTGGCATTCTGTGTCACAGTTAGAGGTTCCATATACTGTAGCACAACCCAACTTTCTACACACGGAGCATGATGCTATACAAAGCTGTTACTGCTTGAAGAGCTGTCCCTATCATAGCCCTGCAAAATACAGTAAGACAGCTTGGTTTGAAGTCTTCCCCACTCCCAGCCCCACGCCCCCCCTTAACTTTACTGCACTGCTACTTCTTGTGATATTTGTACCCCTGCTGTGAGCAGTATTAGTTCCTCTGTAAGTCTTATGACAAGGCTCTGAAGTGCGACAAAACAGTAATACCAAGGTTTGAGTTACTAGATCAATTTACTATAAATTGCTGAAAACTCAAACTTTAAAAACAAATATCAGCTATCAATGTGGAAACAATGCAAAATTTAAAATACGATTTACAAAAAATAGAATCTCAGACTTTCTATTCTTTTTACCTGGTAGCAAGTCTTTATGCCAACCTATGTTTCTGTATTTATTGCAGTTCAACACGGAGAAAAGCTTCTCTGAATGCTCTCACGTTTTCTCCACTGTATGCTAAGCATGCATGTACACTATGCACAGGCTACTAGATCTCAGTGCAAGACAAGAAAATCCAAGGAAAACATTAAGTCCCATTTTTTCCATTTTCAAGGATTAAAATGTGTAGCTTTCAGCTAAAAACTGAGGCTCTGAATACAATTTTTCAACACAAAAACTGGACTTAAAATTGATCTTAGCATTGGACTAAGCATCGTCAGTATACAATAAGCATAGGTGTATAGAATTCACCACACAGCAGTTCAGCCTGAAACAGAATTACCTATTAGTTTATCCATCTCAAATACTTAAAGCATGTAGCAGAGGGAATTCAAAGAAATCCAAGGTAAATTAAGTGCTATGAATGAAATTCATATCCTAAAATGAGAGTAGTACTAATTTCACTTTATACCAGTTTAGGTGGTGCATAAGCATTATGCAGACTTGTCCACCTGTACCCCAGAATGGATTCCATCATTCAGGATAAGCTTTCACTACAGGTTTGTTAGAACATCTGGAAAGGCACCACAGGAAGTTGTGGCAAACGCAGTATGATCATACTGTGTTTCACGTCTGGAGTAATCTAAAAGCTGAGAGGGGTGTCACCCATAACAGACAGAACATTTGCAATCACAGTTTTAAGTCACATATTCTTCTCCAGATTTATCTGGGTATCTAAGAGCAGCCTGAAGGACAAGGTTTAGGTTATCACCTTTCAGAAACCATATGGGAATTCAAGAAATTTTCCATTATGCTCCAGAATACATAGATAACCAGATCTGTTCAGGTAACCTCACTGCAGCCAGACTTGAAAGACAGCCTTTCTGACCCAGTTTCTTCCACTGGACTTCTTTCAGATGTTGAAAAACACCAATGTAAAGCCAAGTGTTCCAAGAGGCACTCAACTATTTTGACTTTCAAATGTACCCAGTTGGTGCACACAGATGTGAATACAAAGGGGGAATAAAAGCACCTTCTGTCCTATCTAGCCCCATAGATGGCCCGAGATAGATGGGCATCCCAGACTGCAATGTGCAGAGAAGGCTATTTAGTGTTGCTTTGTGCATTCCCAGATAATGGAGGCAGCTTGGCTAGTACTCCTTTATACAAAAATTTAGAAGTGTGGAGTTTACACAGTGCTTCAAAGAGCATTCCTGGCTCTTCTGCCTGTTGCCAGCTGACAGCAGGAATGAACCATGAAGCAGTGTCAGAAAACAGAAGTTATAAACCTCTAGATGTATGTTGTGCTCCAAACATATGTGTTCCAGTACTAGTCTCCGTGCACCCTGAGCTAGAAAAAAACCCAGCTTTCTATCCCTTGTGAGTTAAGGGAGAAACTGGGAAGGAGGAAGAAAAAACCACACACAAATAGGGAGATGACACCATCAGAACACCCGTGAAAAAAAATCAAATAAACAAACAGAAAAACTCAGCCAAAAACCAACCAGGAACTTTATTCTCAGAGTCCTAAAGGAATTCAAAGGAATCCAAACTGCATAACTGGATGTGATTGGTTTTATATTCAAGACTACTTAGAGTTACGATGTTACTTGAGCATTACTAACATGGACGTTTTAGAAACGTTTGTTTCTAAACACAAGGTGGCAGCATACGGCATCTAAAGCCTACTGGCTGCCGACTACCCTGTTAAAGACAAACAGAACCCAGTTATGTAAGTACGGCACAAGCTGCTCTCTCTAAAGTTGAGAAATTACCAGAAATCTCTAAAGACTGCACAAGAGAACTTTAACTTTATCACCTACTACCATTTGGCTTTGTCTTCTTTCAAAAGTAATTGTAAGCTACCACCATCCTAGAGATAAAGGGTGAAATCCCTGTCACTTCTGTCCTGCCAGTCACTGAAGCCAGGTCACCAGCCTTTCAAGTCTGTGAACAGAGGCCATACATTAGAGTGACCTTTCCTTCTCCCCTTTTACAAATTCAATACACCCTACCAGAAAAAGTATAAAGAGTAGCCCTAAAAGAAGCCTCTGGAAGACTGTTCTCTCTAGACAGTATTCCTGCTTCAGAAAAAGAAGTGTTTCCAGTTTCTGAGCATTTGTCTCATTCAGACAGAAGAGCTTACAAAACCCAACTTGGAAGAATACTGTGTGGTTTGCTAATTCTAATGAAGCCTACATGCATTTATGTCCTGTTAAATTCTATTTAAGCAAAACAACATTCTCTGGTAAATCAAGAAACATAAAACGCAGTATTCAGTTTTGAAAATCTCTTCCAGCTCATTTTACTCATTTTAGGTAGAGATAGTTTTGTTCTCTTCTGAAGCTCATTTCTCTGTTAAAAAACAAAGCCAAAACAACAACAACAACAAAACATCACTATTTTGTTGTTATTATTTTTACATGTATTTTATAAACCCATCCACCTTGGGCAAAACCCACAATTGCTGTGCTGACAAACTTCCATTATCACAGCTTTGATCCAAGACCTGTGCAATGGGGAAATAACCAGTTCCTATGATTCCCTGTCTTACCTCCATGACATCACATCAATCCAATGGATTCAAAATCCACTGCACTAGCTGTTGAATTACCAGCGCCATGGGCACAAGACATGGGCAATTCAGGATCCGCATAGAAAAAGTCTGGATCGTTATGCCAAGGAACTCCAGAAGACTGTTCAAGGACACCTTCGGTGACAGCTGGCAACACCTGTATTGTGAAAGAGGAAGAAAGTCCTGTGATAAAAAAAGTTCAAGTCTGATGACAGAGAACAATTCTGGGGCAGACTTCACATAAGGCAAAGGCTTTGTCACTGAGCTTAACACCTGAAGTCACAAATGCATAAGGGAGACACAGGTAGGCTGTAGTGACATGCAACATGATTATTAGCAAAATGACTGCCTAAGACAAAAACAAAGCTTCTTTGACTATAGCAGAAAAGCTGAACTCTTTTTAAAGTTCTTGTTCTTTAGCTACATCTCACATTTCATCCTAGTGTCTTTGTGCACTTTAAAATGTGCAATCTCTTTTCTAGGTTTAACTAGTACTTATTAGGGCTACATTAAGTTAATGTACAAAAGTAAAAACGTGGAATGTTTAGCTCAACAATCACACCACCAAGCCCTCTTCATAAATATATTATCTACACTCAAAATTCTTGAGGATTCTAAAGCCTACTGGGCCACAAACAGAAAAAAATTGCAATAAACAGCCACTTTTACCAAAAAGTTAACAAATATGCTATCCCTAGTGAACAGCGCAGTTTTCTTTAGAAGGGGTCAGCCCTTCTAAGGGCATCTGCCGCAGCTCAGATCACCTTCAGTCTGCCACCTACAAGTTATTTTTCTTGAGGCTACCTGAGGTCTTGCTCGGATGCCCAAAATCCAGGCGTGGACGAGTGAAAGCCCTAAAGGAAAGATCATGATCACATACGCTTCACTACAAAGTCTCCGCCTACAGCTGTCTCTTCTCCGTGTTGTCTCATCTCTCCAGGCAGGGCCCATAAGCTATTTTGGTAAGAGCAGTTCGGAGTCACAACAGAAATATCTGTAACAGCTGCATTTTACCAGCTTTACAGAAAGTCTCCAGTGGCATTTCCAGAAAACAAAAGGACACAATGCAACAGGCCACACAGCGTACCAGATACTGGGCTCCGCGTATCCCTGAACCAATTTTTAGCTCCTTATTTCTAAGGGGAAAGAAAACCGTACAATCATTTTTCTCTACTGCAATTAAAGCACAAAACAGCCACTTAGTCGAGGACTATCCATACTTCCCCACGTGAACAGTCGCTTACGGAAAGGGTCTGCAGAACAAAAACCTGGATGGACAAGGTCACCGGCCTCTGCAGCACTCTCCAGGTTAGACCGCATCCTACCTATTTCGGAGGCGTGCATGAACAGCGGCTCAGTCCCTCTAACGAAAACGAACAGTAACCAGCAGCAAGGAAGCGCTGACGGTCGGCCTGTACTCCAGCGGCCTTTTGGAGCCCCACAGAGAGCTGCGGCCCGCCGCTCGGCCCACTGCGAAGCGGAGTTCCGGTGCCCGGAGCCGCGTGACCCGCGGCTGGTGCGGACCCGCGGCCCCCTCGGCGAGAGCCTCTCGAGGGAAGGCGGGCGGGAGGGGCACGGGGGGGAAGGGGGAGGGAGAGCGCACTGCAGCATCCCGACGGCTGCACCGCGCAGCTCCGGAACGCCTGAGCAGGAAAGTCCTTGTTTGGGCCGCGGAAGGGCCATAAAAGGCATGCAGGAAATGCCACATATGGTCGGCGCGGTTCCGGACGTCGCGGAGGCGGTGTTTTTGTTCCGCCGGGACCGCCCCCGGCGCGCTCCCGGCGCTGGCGCGGCGCCGCGAGCGCTGGAGCTTGGGAGGGAGGGTTCACCTCCGAGCCCAGCGGGGCGGCCGTTCCTGTCGCTAGTGGTCAGATCTGAACTGGGCTGTAAATCACAAACAGCTGAGGTTTCGTTCTGAGCAAATGGGTCTTCTTCGCGTGAGCGTAAAAGCAAGAGGTCTTCCCTTCCTTCCCCTCCGCTGCATTTCCCACAGGAGTAGGGTTTTCCCGGTCCGTGACAACACCTCTTGCTTCCTTGGGAAGGACCTCCTTGAAACTGATTCATTCTCCTAATTGGATTAGAGCAATTAGAAGAATCAGAAATCCTGTCTTCAGGCCAACAGTAAATGAAAGATCTTGCAGAAAGTCTATGGGCGATGCTTTCCCAACCCTGAAATCTGATTTCGTTTTATGGGACGAAGGCCATGAAAATAGTAGATGCAGAAGACTTCATGCATTTATTGCCTTTGTATTACGCTAGCAAGAGTGCACTGGCCTTCATTCCTATATAGCTACATACTACTGCCTGTCTTGGACCACTTTTCACACAATGCACTTTAGAGAACCTATCTCTTTTTTTGCCTCTTTAGACCTGGAAATTATGACCACTGCTCATTTCAAAGTGCTCTGGAGAACGTGGGGCACCCTCAGGCTCATCAGGCATTGCTTGAGAGCCTACTTTCTCAGTTTTTAGCACAATCAAAATTCCAGAAGGTTAGACCAAGAGTTAACAGAGATAAGCTTGAAAAGACATTAACATCCACATCTCTTTGAGGAGGAGAAGTGGAGAGTAGGGTGTGCTGATGTCTTCCCTGTGGTATCCAGTGACAGAACACGACACGCAGGAGTAGCTCAAAGCTGCCTTAGGAAATGTTCAGACTTCACATTAGGAAACTGTCTCTGTTGAGTCCAACGACACAGAATAGACTCAAATATATTCATCAAGGCAAAGGGAGAGAGAGATTTTACTAAGGAATCACACTCCAATATATAACATAGATCATGAAAAACAAAACCTCATTGGGTAAAAGATATAAACAATTATCTCAATCAATTAGAAAGACTCTCACGTACAACCTTGCAGGTGTGAGGTGCTATCTTATTGTTTAACATTCTTTGTGCATGTTGATGTTAAGCTGCTCTTGAAAACAGAGTTGGTTTAGATTCACTGTTTCATGGTTTTCACAGATTTCCTCTGTTCCAAGCCTGTTTCTGCCATGACAGGAAACATTTCTTTACTGAGGGGTAGTCAAATGGAACAAGGTTCCTAGAGAGGTGTTCAGTGCCTCAAGCCTGTCAGTATTGAAGAGACATTAGTACATTTGTACATATGTATCCTTAATAGCAGTTGGTCTAGATGTTCATTGTAGGGCCTGGGTCCCTTCCAACTGAGCTGTCCTATTCTATACATCTGAACAGAGTAGTGCTCACAGAACAGAATAACCTGACTCCAGCTGTTATTTTGTTCTTGACTTTGGGAATTGGATGTAGGTAAAAATTTTATTGCTACCTGTACATAATGTTATTTGCTTCCTTCTTTGAAGGACCACCTTTGGAGACACTTCATTGTCTTGTCTCCCATACAGGAAATTCTGTGACTTCTGGCATGGGTTATATGGTCAGGTAGTCTGAAGCCACATACTCAACTTGTCAGTCAACCTGCCTTGAACAAATACATCCAGCACTGCAGGCACAAAGCCAGCACAGAGACAAAGCTGCACAGGACTTTCCCCACAGCTTGTCTAAGTCCTCTGAGAACAGTCCTGCCTGAGAGACAACAGACTGGGATTTACCAACTGGTAAGCTCTTAGGTATCTTTCAGAATTGATGCCATTTGCCAGAGGTGGTCTTCATACCTGAGGAGAACATCTAGAATTGGGACTTCAGCAGATTGCCCTTCCTAGGCAGTTCAGTCAATTTTGGTAAGCAGTAGGGCACACTGTATCTGGCAGAGATTGCTAAGCAGTTTAAAATGTGCTATGTGCCTTCATCAAGACCTGTTTCTGCCAGCTAGTTACAGAAAGCCTACCCAAAAGGAGAAACACCAGAACCCTCCTCTGTACCTGCATCACCAGCTCTTACAGATCCAATTTCCTCTGAATTCAGTCTGTGGTGGTCACATAACCCCTGAAAGCCATTTCAAGCCACCAGGGAAGTTTTTTCTCCTATAAATATAAATACTGAAACACCTGTAATAAAGGGTATCAGGCCCACACACTCATACACCTTATGTTTTGTCAAGGAGGAACTTAACAGCAGCCCTCAGCTGACCAGGGCCATCTTCTGTCAACCAGCCATTATGACTGAGCTTACTGTAATTACAACCTAGAAACTGCTCTATTATTTTGCCATCTAGTAAGATTTCTGACTACCTATGAACACAGCTGAGATGCACCTAATGCAAGGATATGAGTGTGCCATCCATGCTTTTTGCAAGCAATTGGACACAAGATTGGTCTCCTCTCCTTTCTTTAAACAGGTGGTTTTTTTCCCAGGACACAAGTGATACGTGTGGCTTTGAAGCAACTGAAGAAGTCAGGATTGCTGTGGTGCAGTCTTCCTAAGTAGTAACATCAAGGAAAGTGTAAGTCTGCACAATTTGATGTTTTATTTATTTTTTTCTGAAGGGTATTGTACACCAAATATCCCAATGGCAGGAAAGCGCATTCAATGTGTTTAGAAGCCAAACAGTCACTTTCATTTTAACAAACACAATTACAAAGTAAAAATAAACCACAAAATAATGAACTGCATGTTCATAACATACAAAAATTGCTGCCTACTCAGTAGGTAACTACAACATTCCAACTCCTGAATATATATATATATATATAAATTTACATTTTTGTAACAAAAATAGACTTTGAGAGGTGGAGGGGAGAGGATGTGGGGGTTTGTTTTGTTGGTTTTTTGTTTGTTTGTTTGTTTGGTTGGTTTTTTTTGCTAACATTCCATCCCCTGGGCCTTTCTCTTGCTCCTCTCCCCACCCATTCCCTGCTCTTCCTTACATTCTTTGAGTAACATCCCTTCCACTTTAAGGCAAGATGCAAAGCATCCATTCACATAAACACGTGACGTCAGCAAGGCTTCACAAAAAGGCACCAAGACTTGTAACTTTTAAAACAAAACTTCTGCCACATGTGAGTGTCTCATCAGGTGATATTTACATAGCATCACTCCAACATGCTCAAATACACTAAGTGCTGTTCCCAAACAAGTTTGAAACGCATTATAGCATTGTCACTGAGATAGAATTAACACTTACAAAATATGGCCCTGCAAACTCCAAATTATACAATATGAATATGCAAAGATTTTTTCCACGTCAATAGTACCTAAAAGAAAGCAAAACCATGGCACATGTACAATTTACATCAGCTAGATACTTAATCAAAAGTCCTTTTTTTCTAATAAAAGACTATTGTTTACTGGGAAAATTATATTGAACTTATATCCACAGTTCATGCAAATTAAGTCATTCAACAGAGGTGGAAAACTTAAGCAGCAGTTTTTTCAGGCAGCTGAAGTTTAAACTAAATAGCCTTGTAACATATGGTGTTGTAGGAGTAATTGGAGACTCCAATGGAAAAGGTGAATTCTCCTGCTCCAGACAGCAGTCTCAACAGATCTCAATTGTCCTTGGAGAAAAGGCTGAGTTCATGTCAGAAAGTGCTGAGGTCACCTGTGAGCTGAAATTGTTGGCGACTCCTGGAGATGAGAAGGAGGTGGCCACTTGGGTCTGAAAAGTGGCAGTGCCGGAGGGGTAAGTGGTTCCTATAGAAGGGGATGGGAATGTGGTGTGTGCAGGGGAGGGATAGGAAGAGGGAGCAGGAGAAGAATACGCTGTGCGCACTGGGGAAGGATAAGTGGTGGCGATGGAGGAAGGGTAGGATGTAGTCACAGAGGATGAATAGGCAGGAATTGGGGAAGCAGTTGAGACTGGAGCTGCCTTTTCCACTTTCTTGTCCTTCTGCCTAAGGTGGATTTTAGTGTGCCTCTTCCTCTCGTCACTTCTGGCAAACTTTCTACCACAAATGTCACAAGCAAATGGCTTCTCTCCTGTGTGCGTGCGGATATGCGTAGTCAAGTGGTCACTCCTGCTGAAGTTCCGCATGCAAATGCGGCACTGGAAAGGTTTCTGTCCCGTGTGGATCCGTATGTGCCGCGTTAGCTCATCAGATCGTGAAAACCTCCGGTCACAGGACTCCACTGGGCAGGCATAGGGACGCTCATGAGGTGGCGTCTTGCTGGGACGGTTTGGGTATTTCCTCATCCTGCTGGGCTTGATCAGCTGAGACTGATAATTAGTGTTGAGGGTCTTCAACTCTTGGGAGCCAGTCTGAGTAGCAAATGCCTTAATAGTGGACAGTGGTGTAAGGGAAGGCTGCTGCGCTCTGGTTTCAAGGGCTGGGAAGGGCTTCTGATCAGCTGGAACAAGACTGAGCTCACCCTGTTGCTGAGGGAACAGGTAATCCGGGATCATTGGCACCTGAAAGTTGGTTTTAGCAGTCGGATAAGCTGGAGGTGGATACTGGACAGGGGCTCCAGAGGGGTTGGGAAATGACTGGGTCTGGGATTCAGGGAAAATGTCAGAGCTGGAGTTGGGAAACGTTGGTGCAGCTGAATAAATTGGATTGTTCTCGCTGGCTTGGACAGAACAGCTCAGTGGGGAGCTCTGCGAGGAGGAGGATGGTGATGATGAAGTAGGCGTAGAGGTGGGAGGTGCATTAGCCATGCCCACCAGCCCACTGACGAGGCTGAAGAGGGGCTCTGGCCATAAGGGGTTGCTGCTGTTGGGGGCCGGCTCTAAGGAGAAGCGCCCCGTGTAGGTTATCGGTGGCAGTCGAGTCGTTTGGTTGGGATAGCTGGTTTCTGGCAGGGTTTTCTCGTTGTTCAGGGAGATTTCGGGGAAAGTGTCTGCAAAGAGAGGAACAGCGATTAATTCCAGCAGCCACTGCAGCTGCTGCCGGTGCTTCCCGAGCCCCAGATTCTGATTAATTACTAATTGAGCGTAACATATTGCAGCGTCGCTGGCAGGTCTCCAGCCACAGCTAGTCCGGAGCCGCTGACGCACACAGGAGAATCCCCCCCGCGCGGCCGCCGGACAGAGGCGACGCTGCAGCGCGGAATTCCCGCAGGCGTCGCTGCCCCCGCGGCAGACCGGGACTCCCCGCCCGCCTGGGCGAGGTCAACGCGCTTACCTGCCGCAAGGTGCTCGAAGTGCTGCTCTCCGGGCTCCCCGGCGGCGCCGAAGCCCGCACTCTCGGGTGCCCCGGACGGGGCAAGNGGCAAGGAACTGCGGGCCCCCGCCGCTGAGCAGCATCATCTCCTCCAGCTTGGGATAGTGAGTGTCCATGGCGGGAGGCGAGTGCGGGAAGGCGCCAAACGGGTCGGAGATCTGCAGCGGGGGCAGGAGCTGCATCTCTGCCTTGGCCGCGGCCATGAGGGCGCCGGGCTCCGATTCTGACGGATGATGGCGCTGCCGCCGCGGGCCCGGCGGACGGGCCGGCTGCGGCGAGGCGGCCGTCGCCTGCTCTGCGCCCTGCGCCGCTGTCGCCCCGGCGCTGCCCGCTGAAAGCGCTCGGCT
>VZTR01015084.1:14394-27002 GCA_013400775.1 Chaetops frenatus
CCTGCCCGCTGGAAGCGCTCGGCTCCCCGCCCGCCCCGGCACCGCCTCTATATATCGGGTCTCACCGGCAGCAGCCCGTCCCAGCCCTGACGTACATGGCCATATATGGAAAGCAGGAAGCCCTAATATGGATGCGGGCCGGAGGACCCCGCCTGGCGTCAGAGCCTGGCACCGGGGAAAGCCGGGCCGGGGGGCCCCGCCTGCCCCGGGCTGAGGGCCCCACGCCCGGTGCAGGTCTGACCCCTGCCATGGGCAGCGCCGCCGCAGCGCTGCCGCAGCATGGCCGGTCCCGGGAGATGGGGTCCCCGGCCCCCGCCGGCCTCGGCCAGCCCGCCGGAAGCCCCCGCCGTAGTTTCCATATTAGGAAACAACCTTATAAGTCTCGATTCCGGCGGAGGCTTCCCGCTCCTTATATGGCGATTCCGGCCCCGGGTTGGGGGGGCGCAGAGCCACTCCGCAGCCGGGCGCGCGCCCGCCCCCAAGCAACAGGAGCGCGCGGAAGCCCCGGGCCGCGGAAGAGGGAGGCTTCTGCACAAGCAGGTGGCGCCGGAGTCTCGGGGAGCACCCGGCAGACCCCGGGGTCACCGCCGTTTTGTCGCGGGCAGAGCTCCCTCTCGCCCCCACCCAGTGTGCTGGGCTCGCAACTACTCGCGTCCCCTCCGTCTCCGCGGAGGAGCCAAGCGCCGGCGGCTCACGGTCAGCGGCGCCGCGCCTTCGGCAGCCTCGATGTGGAGTTTTCTGGGTGCTGGCAGCGCGCCCATGCCAGGAGCTGCCCGCTCTCGGAAAAGGGGGAATCTCCGGGATTCCAGTGGCCTGCCGGGAGCGCCCTGCTCCGCCCGCTCCCAACGAGAGCGGCGGCGATCTGCCGGTAGCGCCAGACAGGGGCAGTCCCCGGCTCCGTGCGCCTCCTTCACGTAACGTACAACGGGGCACTGATAGAGAGGCCCAGGTACTACATGGCCGCAGCCACCGCTGACTTCAGCGCGATGAAAAGTGACAGCGCTCGGGACTGTGCTCTCGCGGCCTTAGGGTGGTCCCCTGACACGGCTACAGCTCTTTCCTGCCCTCTCCGCAAGCGCTGGCTGCGCCCTGTACCGGCTCCGCATGGAACCCTCGGCCCTCTGCTCGACGCAACACGCACGCCGAGGAGCCGCAGAAGAACGCTCCCCCCAGGCCGGGGGCCCTAGAAATAGTCGCTCGCCGCGGCCGCAGCCCCGCCCCGCCCGGGCAGCCCCGCTGCCGGCGCGCGGGTCTCCCCTGGCACCCGGCCAGGCGGCACCGGCGACGCAGTGCGACCGCAGTGCGCGTGCGCGGCCATCGCGGCAAGGGCTTCCCCGCAGTGTGCGGGGCTCCGGGGGCGGGGCCGGAGCTGTCGCCTGCAGCCCTGTGCTTAGGCGGGCCCGATGCCGATGACCGGGCCTGAAGCTTCGCGGCACGCGGTCGCCCCAGTGTCGGGTGCAGCGCGGGATTTGCCGGGGGACCGGCTCCCCCCCCCCCGCGGGCCCCCGGGCTGCGCNGTACTGCCGCGGACGGCGCTCCCTCTGCTGCAGAGACGGAGCGTAATGGCAGGCGATTTGGTTCCTCTTTTGGTCTGGCCCCGCTCCCTCGGGGCACCGCCCGCCTCCGGGCGCGTCCCGCAGCGCCATTCGCGGTCGGTTGCAGAGCTGGCTCTTCCCCGCGGAAATCCTGGGGCCGAGCCGTGCCACGCAGCACTTTATGCCAGGCGGCCTTCTTTTGCCGTGGGAAGGCAGCTGCATAAACCACTAGGCTCTACCGCCCTTATGATTTATATTTAAGTTAGAAGCAACGGCAGGGCTCTGTCTGCCCGCTTTTAAAGAATATTTAGACTTTTGCCATGTGTACGGTTTTTAACTGAGTTGCTGTATTTAGGACCGTGCCTTGTCAGTAACATTGTGCAGTGCTTCCCGCGCTGATGCACTTCCACCTTAAAATCAGTGATGGGCTGTAGCAACACAATGCCTCCAGGCAAAACGTACAAAGATTCTGCTTATTTGCAGTTGTTATTACTCAATGGCAGCTACTACACATGTACTCTTTATGGAGAGAAATCATACTAGTTTTCAGTGCACCAGGCCAAATCTCTATTTTGAAACTGTGATTTGAAGCTTTTCCTTTTTTAACAGACACCTGCTGCAGGTTTTATGACGTCCCATACATAATGATTACAACTAGTCCGATTTTCATCAGCATGTCACAGTTCAGAGCTCTGTTAGAAAGGGATGAGTAGCAGAACTCGACTTTTCCCACAAACACTGTAGTTTGTTTTGGCTTCTGAACATCTTACTGACATCGCATCTTCCTTGTCCTCTTTCTTTATTCTATTCCTTTTCAAGATCAGAAAGAGGTTCCTGATTCCCAGAGAATTTCATTCATACACTCTGTGTTAGGCACAATATTCCTTTACAGGTACTGAAGTTCATAGTTCAGACTGTCATGGTTTGCGACATGATTTTGCCTTAGAAGGAACTTGACAGCTTCCTTCAGGCCTGAGAGAATGTTTTCAAAGAGCAGTTTAATTCTATGTTCCCAGCAGGGAACATATACTGCACGTAGTGTTACATAACCCAACCTTGAGGACAAGCACAACTCTGAGAGCACAAAGTGCTACAAGTTGTGTTTATTTACAAGCTATCACAAAACCACAGAGGCAAACCAGCCTGACAATAAAAGGTTTGGGAGTTAGACAGAAAAACACAAGAAAATTCATCACGGAAATACCTATGAACTCTTAACTATACTGCCTTTCTGCTTAGACTGAAATATCTCTGCAGAGTACTCTCTCTCTTGTATCATAGTTCACTAAGAAACAAAGCCAAAGTGCTTGCTGTGTATTCAACATGTTATAGCAAGGATAGCAGTTTATTGTTTTGAAAGTTTGTCTTCCAGTTTTCAAACCCTGTGAGTTTGTTTTTTTCCCACTCTCACTGCAGTGCTGGATAGAAAGTAACATGAAAAAAAGACACTGTTGTTACAGCAATCTGTCTCACTTTCACTCCAGCCTGTAACAAGAATTCAGAAGATTGGCGTTTCATTCTTAGATGTCATTTTCTGAAAACCAAGTCATAGTACATCCTTCTGCAGAGGCAACTGGCTTCTCTCTCTCAACAGCAATGCCCTCAGCACATGCACTTAGAATGGTCACTCGTTTGAAATTGTACACAGGTATTTTTTCTTTTACATTATTTGACTTCCTATCTCGTGCTAGCATGTGCTCAAATGTTGTAGGTGTAATCATACATGCACATACATCACCACAGGATATATATTTTTTTAATTGACTAACCATATTAAAAACATATGAATAATCCAAAAGCAGATCTTTACCTACTCAGACTGTGGCAGCAAAGGGCAGCAGCAAACTGCAGGACACCACGCAGTGACTGCAACAGTCACAGTCACAGTCACACTCACTTTGCAAATAAACTAGGTGTTCCATTAGAGTATGAAATTGTGAAGAAAATTCCCCCCTTGAATTGCAATTAGTCCTCAGAGATCAAAAGGACTGCGTACAGCTAGGCTTAGAAAACTTCTGAGCTTGCTGATTAACTTTTGAGCTTCGTCTTTCAGCATTTCTCCACAGCAGGCCAAGGCTCCTCTTCTCTCTGGAGAGCAAGTGACATGGCACTTGGTAAGCAAATGTGTTTCTTCCATCTCTGCCATCTCTTCTCCTTCTAAAGGAAAAGAAGGTAACTTGTCCAGAATGTTACTGAGACCAGTCCCTGGGATGCTTGATTCACCTGAATACTCCAAGGAGCTGGCTAACACCTCAGAAGCGTGGACAGCCAGCGAGCTGTGCCGAGTGCATGACTCGGCTAAAAACTGGCTGCGCTCAAGTAGTACGTCTTTTTTGTAATATCTCAAAGATGAAGAAAAAGAATAAATTTTTAATTGATTTAATGATCATGGATGCATTTCCTAAGAGATTAAGTTGGTCACTTAGAGAATAATTTCTTTAAATTCCAAAAAATAGCATTTTTTCCTAATATTTGGCTCTTCCCAAAACAAATAATGACTTTTGTTTTGCTGTGTTTGCAGATGGAGCTGGCCAGGATCTATAAATACCATTTTAAATAAGTCAACATAAGAGGTTAATGGGAATTTAAATTACAGTCAGTAAGAATATATTTTAGGGATTGCTTGAGTATGAAAATACAGTGCTAGCTATTACTTTGAATGAAAAGGGATTCAAAAATGCATATAATTGCCAAATATCTTTCTTTGTCTCGCTTATCTTACATGTTTTTAATGCAAATACACTCCCTATCACTGTGTCTGGCAGTGGGCTTATGAGTAAGAACTATAATTTGGGGTATTTATATTATATCATTGGACACTTTTTTTCTTCTGGTTTTCTTTCATGAGTGCTAATAATATATACATTGGTGCAATCACCTGGGTGAACATCTATGTTGAGACCACCTACAGCCCTGCACTAGAAAAGGTACTCTGCTCTTACTACGTCCTTGGTTATAAATCTGTCCTTACAGAGGCCCTCCTGTCATCCTCAGTGACTGTCAAAAGCTCAATAGGCTACAGGCTTTCTCCTCCCCTCATTCTAATATTTTTTGTTTTATTCCTGATTGTAGATTTAAATTATGCAAATCACTTGCATGCCTTGCACACAATTTTCTAGGTAAGGGGACAGTATTTTTTGTCTCTTAACTATTCCTCAAACCTCCGTCTGTCTGTTTTTATTTAAAAATACGGAATACAGAGAGGGGTGGGGGGCGGGGGGCAAATCCCCCTTAGGAAGCAAGCTTTAGGGAAACTAAGCTTGCAGTTGAGTGTGTCACGTGAGTGTCAGTGCTGCTGCTGTCTCAGTATCCATGGAAACCTGATTTCCCATCTTGCTGCAGGAATTAATTGAAGATCCCAAAGCACTTGCTCAGGGAATCACTGTGATATTAACTCACATCCTGCTATGAGGCTCACTTTATTATCTCAGATACTCTTTTCATCAGAACAAAAGCTTCAATTAGCTTTCACCAACTTAAAAAAAAGGCCATCTAAATCTTTACCACCTCAAAACCAGGGCAGAGAACATAGAGGCTATATCTTGCAGATCTACATCTTTCAAATGGAACTTGCCCAAAACGCCAGCAACAGGAGAGGGCACACAGTCAGGAATGCTCTATGCAAATCTCATGTCCAACATCATATAGCTACCTCTATTTTTCACCTATTCCACTAGCTGTATTATCTTGGTGGGAAAACTTCACTGTCCATGCTTCAGTATCAGAACATAACTTTGTCTTCCACAGTACGTTCTTTCTCAAGATACGATGTGCAAAGCTTCAAAGAGAATAAGCCAAAAGGGACTTTTGCTAGGGAATATTGTTTCCAGACTTCTCTTTGAAGGCTTTTAATTAATTACAAACATAAGCATGTCAAGTTCCCTCAAGGCCTGCTTCTGGCTCAAACATCTCTGATTATCTACCTTTGAACTTTCTTTCCTCTTATTTCATGTTGAATCCCGTAGTTGCTGCCATCATTCCCTTTATTTTTTCCCCAATCTCCAAATCATCTTATTTGCTCCGCAGTCTTTTGTCTGGACATTGATTTTCTCCATTTTCATCTGTCCGATACTTTGTATTTACCAGCTAGTCCTATTGTAACCATGACAACTACATCATGATATCAGCAAAGGATCTCACTATTATCTGAGAAACAGATGTCATTAAATGCCAGGGATACTGCTTGAACTGATGTTTAGTGTCCTGTTCCCAGCGGAGAAGTTTCGTTTGGAGTTTTCTATATTTTATATGTGAGCCAGGAAAGGCCAATTTCTTATGTTAACTGGTATCCTTCACACAATTGTCCTCCATCTTTCGTTTCCATTACTGAGACACAGAGCCTCCCACAAATGTGGACCACTGAAGGAATGTTATCACAAGAAAGACGGTGAGGACATTATCAAGCAATGTTATCACAGGAAAGATGGCGAGGATGTTACCCATAGACTGAGCATAAAGTCTTTGGATTAGATCAAAGAACTTATGCTGTGTTGCTCTGTTACATCTCCAACACTGAGTTTATATAGGCAGCTAGTCTCAAACTGCTAATTCCAAGTGCTGCAAAAGCTGCATGTACTTGTTACAGAATAGTTTTGGATTCGTGGACATAGCTAAACACCACTGTTTTCTCTGAATGGTAAATGCAGGCAGGGGAAAAGTGAAAGTAACATTTTGAGTTGACTTGGTGGTAACTCAAGACACGTTAGGTAAATAGTTAGCAAGATGAAGAAATACCATAGACCAGTGAAAGATTACTGAAATACAAGGACACCAGTATTCTTAAAGGAAACAATTTCCCCTTCTAGCTGGACTTACAAATTACATGTTGTGTTGCATTGTTACTCATTGCCAAGACTGAGGACTCAATCTGTGGTTAATCACAATAACAATTCTATTAAATGCTGCGTTATGTAGAGTACGAATATGCAGCAATGCATCCATAGAGTACTACATGCACGCTGGACCTGGTCTGTAGCTCAGTCCAGGTAATGTTGCTTCTAGAATTTTTGCAATTTGCAGGTGAGTAGAGAAGGGAGAGAAGAGCAGTAGTTGTTTTCTTGGATTTTTTTTGCTTTATCGTTTACTATAGTATTTTCAGTTACCATGTATGCTATTAAACAAATCAGATACTTGAACTGAAATCTAATGAGCCCATTAATTTCAGACATGTTGCAACAACGAATTCCACAAGCTAGCAATTACAGCGTTACAGACTCGTGTATTGGAGATGAACCTTTGGCTCTTGCAATAAAAACAAGTCAATTCACCTTTTCTTATTCCCAGACTAAGGAAGCCCAAGGAATTAATTTTTATAGAATACAGAATTTGACACCACCTCCTCTTGCACTTCTTAAGTAAGAGGAAATACAATGTGCCTATATTGCACTCACTCTGTTAACGTTCCCATTTGCACTTCCTTTTGTTTTCAGATATTCAACTTCAGTGGTACACGAACGGGAGGTTTTTGCACTGCATTCAATAAACATTCAATCTTTTGACAAAAAAATGTCACAGACATATAAACTACCTGATTTCCTGCCCTACCTCTTCAGTAAGTTATTGTTCCTGAACATATATTTTTTTACCTTTTATTTCTCAAGGTTGATCTGTGACAAAAATTACAAAATAAAGCACAAGTCTTGCTTCAAAGAAAATACGAAGGCAAAATTTACTTCAGAGTATTGCTTAAGTATATAGTAAGCTAAAATTCACAGTCTTCCAACAGGAAAAGTCTCATAGTAGTTAGAGTAGTGGTTGACTTACAGGGTTTTCTTCAAGTTGATTGTAAAAGCTGGGGAAAGAAGTGTGATCATAATTACACACAAACACATCACTAGAGGCAAGGTTCTCTTCCTGCTTCATGACTGAAATAGCCCAAATCTGGACTGTATCCTTATCTTGATTTTGGGTTTGCTTAAACTGTTCTGTTATCGAATGCTAAGAATTTTTATTGGAAGCTGAGCAAGAACTCTAAAATCAGCATGACTGAAAACTCATTGCTGCTTCCTCATTAATATGCCAGAAGGACTGTCTGACATTTCTATGGAATGTCTGTGCTCTTGGGACTGATGATACAGTGCAGAGCTGTTTGGAATTTCTACAAAAGTTCAACCCTCCTCCCTTCTCAAATGGCTTCATTTTACCAATCTGTCAAGCAAAACTAAAACTAATGGGTTTGTGTGCAATTACAAGGGGAAGGATGGAAACTTCACTGCACAATGTATTAGGTAACTCATTAGAAAGCAGAAGCTGCATTTTCAAAAGCAGTGTGAACTATATCTCCCATGTTTAATTATTTTTTCTGCAGTTAGAAAAATAAACTATGCTAAAATTTTAAGGTGCGTAGTAATACTCGAGCTAGAGGAGGATGCAATTAAGATTTCCGTGAGGTCAATTTGACGAAATGTGTTCCTTGCTTGTCAGAGTTTCACAAAAGATAAAGAAGAAACTGTTTAGGTCTAGCAACTTACAAATTCAGTGGTAATTCCCACTGCAGCCTGTTAGCACAGGAGAAGAGGCTTAGCCTCAAAAGTTGACAGTGATTCTAACAAACAGGCAAACTAGAAGTCCAAACCCAGTGCAGCTCATTAACTGCTTGTGTAATCATTCTGCACAGGCCAACCGCTGTTGGAGCAAGTGGGGATATGAAATGTCACAAACATATTCATAGAGGAAAATAACCACATCATTTTTGCGTACACCCAGAAATATAGTCAAACACTTTCTATTTACTACATAAAAATTTCCGCTTTCAACTGCTGAGTTTAGGAATGACCAATCTGAGCTGGCTGAAACAGAAGAAAATCATCTTGTGCTTCCTTCACAAGGAAATCCATAGAAGAGAAAGGCTGGCAGTAGGGGTTGAAACTAGACAATCTTTAAGGATCCTTCCAACTTAATGCAACCTGTGATTCTTTGATTCGTCACATTGGCAGGAAAAACTGACAGCAAGGGGGTAAAAAGAGAAAGGCTCCACCTACACAAGAGTTTACTTTGGGGAGAAAAAAAAAAGCTAGGCTGAATTTCAAAGTCAAAAAAGATTTCAACTCAATCCAAAACAGAGACTCAGTCCATTACTACTGTTATGAAGTTCCAGCTAGAGACCACAGTTCATCAGCTTCAGACTTACATTATCCAAAACAACAAGTAGAAAGATGCCGCTAGAACCCTGCAAGCTGACATCCTCTCTTATCCCAGCTACTACAACTGGCAGCTCCCAGCTACCCACGTTCCCACTAGCTGGGTCTGTGGAAGACCAACTGTTACTGATAGCTACAGAAAATTCTTCTCACAGCCCATTTTTAACTTGTAATTCCACACACCCTCTGACTGTTGTGTGTACCACAGGTTTCCCAGAAAGTAAGCTGAGTTCTTGCTACCTGCTCTGCAAGACAGTTATTATTTCATGACCACTCTAATATTTCATGCCTAGATATATTAGGTATGTAATACTGACTAAACACTTATGCTTCTGCACGTGGACCCAGATAAAGATACTCACCGTTCTCTAACTTTGCACATATGAATGCTTTCCAGCCTCTCTCCTCCCCAGAAGTTATTTGCAATTACAATTCAGGTAGGTCTCCTAGACACTTAACAGCATTTTATTCTGCAGGAACAAAAAGGCCACCTAACAAATACACTTGGAATATGAATCCTCAAGTCCTCAGTTAACTCCTGGGAAGTGGACACAACTTGAGAGGCAACATTTAAGTGAGGAAACAATGCCAGGACAAACCAGATTCTCAAAATTTGCCTTATTTTTACATAGCAGAAATAGCAGGAGTCTGTTCATCTTCATATCTTTATTCATTCAACAGTGGAGAGGGGAAAAGGCAGAAGACCAAACACGTAAGACACAAAGATAAACTAAAATGATTTAGGAGCACAATTTGAGAACGTAACAAAACAACATTTTAAAAAATAATATTCACAGGCATCAGTAGCAAGAAACTGGAACATGAGGTGGGAGAAAGGTCACTAGCAAAGAACAAAAAGCCATAAATCTATAAGCCTATTCTAGTGACATATGTAGATTTAAATTCAAAGTATCTGAGACACTTATCTGTCAAAATAAACTGTAAATAAAAAGTGAATAAATAACCTCCAGAACCTTTCTCCCCCACCCACATCAATAACTAAATAACTTATCACAGCAACGTTTTCTTTAGAAGTGTCATCATATACTTGTGATCGGTTGTGCTTGGAGCACCACTTACCAGAGAGACCCACATGAGACAGTAGCAAGAAGTAGCGTTCAAAATTTAGTCCTTAGATGATGCCTTTTTGGTCTCATCAGCAATCTTCAGCAAGTTGATACAGCCTGAATAGACATAGTATAATGAGCTTTTCCAAATACTTTTTAAGCCCAACAGAAGGGCTGTCTTTCCATGTTTATGAACCTGATGCCTCAGAGGGAACTTAGCCAGGAAAGCCACTTACGGTGGAAATGTCAAAATAATTGAGAAGAGAAATAAGGATTAGTTGCCACCCTGTGGAATGAGAGCACATCTGCATTGATAAAACCTTTTGTATTATACTCTGGATAGAAACGGAAGATAAGCAATGGGTCCTTTAAAATAGGTTCTTCAAGAAAGAGAATGTTAAAAGATACCTAAGAAGAGTCTGGGTATCAAAGCAAACACGAGACTTAGGTTTTGTACATTTAAATCATTATACTGCAGCAAGTGACCAAACTTAACGACTACAAAAAATTACTGACAGAATTCAAACAACTCCCCCTCCCAGGAAAACTCCATTGACTCAGTCATTTAACACCGCTTCAGCACATGGGTAAAAAGGTGACAGTGTCATGATGAGGCATTTTTCAATGTGTGTATAATTCCAATTATACAAATAATGCCCTCTGGTCATCAAATAGACTGAGCAGTATCAGTGACAGGAGACTGCACTAGCTGAACCAATTCCATTTGAGTTGGCCTTTTCTCTGCTTTCCCTTTTTTGGAGGTAATAGCTTTCCTGCACATCAACGGCTCCATGCATCAGTTACGGTATTCTTGTAGTACATACGGAATAGTCATAACAGCTGGCTTTGACAAAAATTAAGCTATTAAATGCTGCTTAATTCTATTTAATTCAATATACTCATTGCCCCAAATAAGCAAGTGATAACAGCAATATTGTAATTTCCATTCAGTTGCTAGATTCCTCACCAGAGCCTAGGAAAAAAGAAAAGCTTAGAAAAAAATCTGTGGTTTGGCTAAACTTTTATCTGCACACTTCCTATAAAACTGACATTGAGTGTTGACAGTAGAGAGCCTTTACATTAGCTCTATACTGGCAGAGATAAATACACTAAGTACAAGGCTTAGCCACAAAACCCCATTCTTTCAATAACAAGGTGATTTCTTATAACTCTTCAATAAAACCATTACTAAATATTTCGTGTAATGCAGTACACACTCTTGGGATGGGGCATGTCAGGGTACTCCACAACTCATACTTGAAATTTAGCACCTGCCCAAAAAATACCCGGTGTTGGTTTACCTAACTGATCATACGATGGAAAAACAGAAACATCTTGAATATATTTTCTTCCTTTTTTCCCCCCAAAGTCTGACACTGAAGAATCCCCAGGATTACTCTAGATTCTATTTCTCTTTCCTACAGAAACCTCCTGGTATGTCCTGGATCCTCCTTCAGTCTGCAAGTCTCCCTCTATGCTGTTGCAAAAAAAAAAAGATTTTCTCAACACTGGAAAGAATCTCATACTGTTACATTATGTTCCTACTACGATTTCCATGTATTTTGAGAGCGGAGGTAAAATAACCTATGTTCCTCTCGCTGCTTCCTGCATAACCTTCTGGTGTATCAGCCACTCACTCTGAGTTTTGCACTGCCAGGAGACTTACTGAGGGCATACTGCCCCATCATTAATGAAGAGAACAGGCCTAGCCCTGGGGTGCGCTGCTAGCTGCTGGCCTCTGATTAGACTTTCTGGCACTGATCTGCCCCCTCGGGCCAGGCCATTAAGCCAGTTTTTTCCTCCACTGCACTGTCTGCTCATTCAGCCTGCACTTCATCAGCCTTTCTATGTAAGAATGTCAAAATCCCTTGGACCCATATGATCTTGTACAGTTAACAAATACAAAAAGTCAGGTTCTTTTTGTGAAATGCGTGCACTATTAATTAGGTTGTTGACTTAAAAAACCCCCCACAAAACCAAAAAACCAGCCAAATCTGTCTGTTCTTCAGAATGCTAAGTCTCTGTTGCCGTGGTCACAAATTACCATAGTAACATTAGATACATCTGTATTTTTAGATTTAAATTGCTTCTCTTTTCACAGAAAATAGATCCAGCCGAAAGAAAACACTCACCCTTACCAGGAAATACTATTAAAATTCCGGGTAGGGGAGAGAGAGGGCAGTGGCAGGGGAAGGGGGGAAATCACAAACATTGCCATTTTCAGAGCTGCTTCCTGCAGCTAGAAAATGGTTTGAATGTACAACAAAAAAAATGTGAGGACAGTTATTCTGTAATACTATTGTCTCAGCAAGCCTCACTGGATAGTGGCTCAATTAGAACACCCAGAAAGCTTAAATAGCCTTTTCAGTTACAGGTTAACAGCAGTATTATTTCATATTTCTCCATTAGAGTCCTAGCTTGTTTTCTCCCTCACGCCCAAGGAGAACCTTCACTTATACACAGGAAATATTGCTGTTGAACTGTCATAATTGAACTAACTGTTATTAGACATGTCTCTGCTCTCTCATGTTCAGTGATTTTATGTTATGCTTATACCCTCTGGTGGGCAAAAAGGAATTCACAACCTTCCTTGTGCCATACTGCCTTTAGATCAGCACTGTGCTAATGAGGACTTTGACATTAAAATGCCGAGTCAAACCCAAGCATCTCTAATCTGAGATAAATTTGAGAAATAATCTAACAGAGAAGCCAGAAACGAGGAGCCCATTAACTCGGTGCTTTCCCAAATAAGGCAGCAGCACACATACAGAAGGTTTATATTTAATACTAGGTTTGATGATCAGGAAAATTTCTTTCCATTTTATAGTCAACAAAATTTTTTTACTTCTTTTTTTTTTTTTTTTTTT
>VZTR01015084.1:27292-100044 GCA_013400775.1 Chaetops frenatus
TTTTTTTTTTTTTTGGTAAGTTACTAAGCATTACTTGTGATAAAAAAACTTAGTTCCCTGGTATGTAAAACTTTATATGCTCGCCATCCAGACTGACTTTGCTCACAAAACTGAAAAACACGAAGACTAGCTGAATTCCCTACCTTTGTAAGTCAGTATAGCAATGTATTTCCATTGCTGCCAGAAATGCTTTAGTGTTTTACACAGTCTCAGACAGTTATTACAGAAGTCTTGAGCTTCTGCTCTTTTCACGTTCACTTATTTTTGCAGTATTCCCACAAATGTTACTTCTAACATTATCTGATTAAATGCAGACAGAATGCTCTTGTCCAAAGGGTCTGCAGTAAGCACATTTCAGCCAGAATCCACTGCAAGAAAAAGGAAATTCGTCAAACTATGCTATTTGCAATAGATGCTCAGATTCCACCTGGGAATCCAGCCGTACTTGTTGTACAAGTTCCATGTATTAATCTAGGTCATAAGTTTAAATAACGAGAAAAGGCTAAATTACAGCTCTAATACAGTGTATTTCAAGTCTCCACAGTCAGTAAAATGGAAGCCAGCCCTTGCTTAATAAATGTAAACATAAAAAACATAACCAATTCACAGAAGAACAGGAGCTCAGAAAGAGTGCAAGAAAGTAACAGATAGATTGAAAGGGGCTTTAGGCAAAGATTTTAGACATATAAATAGCAATGACCTGAATTTACCTGCAGAGTTGCAGAAAAAAAACCCCATCAATTTGCCACTGTTTCTTTTCACTTCATATTATTTTAATTCCTGTTCTCATCAGAAATAGAGCACTGGAAATTCTGACACTGAATTTTTGGATTCTACAGATAACTGTATATGAGCATAGCTAAGTCCAGCATTTGGTTCACCCAAAAATGCAGGCTTTGGCAGGGGGCAGAGGGTAGAATTTCCCAGGCAAACATACCCTCTGAAGCTTCCTGCTAGTGCTTCTTCAGCATAACACATCTACAACGTGATGAGAGATACTTGATATTTATCTGGTCCTCCCTGCAGATCAGTTGCCTGCTGAGGTGAAAGCCAAACTTTCGTGTTCTGAAGGGATGAAAGTTTGAAGAATCTCAATGTATGTAGCTCAAGCCCAGTTTAGAAGGTGAGGCAGGGGGGGAAAGTAAAGGGGGGAGGGAAGGAAGGAAGCAGACAGACAGACTGACCCTAAGAGAAAAATCAGGCTCAAAAAAGAAATCAAGCTCTCATCTGTAGAATGCACAGTTCAAGTGTTGCTTGAGGCTCAGAAAGTTAGCAGTATTTACTGGGCAACTCTGTACTATACACAGCTCATTTTCTACTCTAATTCTATCATTCTCACAGGACAGGTTCTTAGCTGCTATGCAGTTATTGTCTCCACTTACTGTTAAAACCAACTGTTTTCACAACTTACTATGCATACCTCTTAAGATCTTTTTTGAGGCCTCTAGGCTTTTTAACAATACCTATAAGGAACATGAGAATGAGTTATGTTTATAGTGTCTTGCAACAGTGCCAAATTCCAAATGAAAAGTGACCAGGAAACATTTCTCCTCAGTAACACCAAAGCATATTCCCATACAGCATATGCATTTCTGCACATATTATCAGCTCTTAAACATCACACTCAGTAGCTTCCAGACCCAAAATAGCACACAGGAACTGGCAGCGGGCAGCCCTGAGTGAATCGCGAGGTTGAACCAGATGACCCCCAGAAGCCCCTTCCACCTCTGACACCTCTATGGTTCTACAAGCTCATGTAACTTTGGAATACTTTCCTGGTTTTTCACATATCTGGCTTTGCAAGACAACTCAGAAAGCAGCACCACAAGATGCTTCAGCCAGACAGCACACTATAAATTCCTAGTGGCTAAAGCAAGAAAAGCTATAATACAGACCAGTTACACAGAGATGTCATTCAGCATCTCCCCAGCAAGCAGTAATGTGACAATACAGTGTCCCCATTAGAATACAACCTTTTTCCCTAGATGTCTCTCTTAGAGAACAATCCACACTTTCCAGCAATATCTGCAGCTTTGGAAGACAGAAAGGAAAAATCAGCTCAATTCAATAGCTGCTCTCAAGCATACAAGGACACTTCACAATTAACTTGTGAGCCTCCTTAGTAAAATGCTAAGTGTAGATCAGAGAACCAGCAGAGTTCTTCATAGATATCTTACTTTTCTCCTAAGGCACTAAATTTCCTGCTAATTAAGATGGCACAGAATAAATAACCATTTCTGGAAAGTTGTGGTTCTCTAGAAATCTTGCTTTTCAAGGAAGTATATTGTGAGGGAGTCATACTTCCAAGAGGGATGTATAAAAGAAAGCCCAGCGCTGCAAAAGCACAGTGAATGGAAATCATTTCACTAAAATGAGGGAAGGTGAGACTTCCCCAGAACAAGCTTTGCAATTTTAAGAACACCAGCACTCCTCTCTATATATACACTCTACCTAGCAAGGAAATTATTCTAGTCTAAAAGAAATCAGTCCCAGAAATGTAAAGCTGAAGAATCACAAACGCAATTTAAAAAAGGTAAGTAATAAAGATGTTTAGGTAAAGTGTAAAGGTTTAAAACCTGACAGTTGTCTCCTGTATATTTTCATATTTCTTACCCACCGTGGAGGATTACTGCCAAACAAGAAAACATTTTTCCCTTTTATGCAACAAATCATTAAGTTTCTCAGACAGGAAACCACATTTCATTATTTTCTTTTCCAACAGCAGAACACTGACTTATAGTACTAAAAAGCATGAAAGAAAAACATTTCTTTTCAAAAGGCAGTCATGGCTTCAACTTTGTATCTCATGGTACAGGTATTTTAGGACAACTTTTAGGCACACAAAGTTTGATACACACACATACCACCCCTCTTCAGCCCCCACATTCAAGTATCATTTTCTCTTACTGCACTTCTCTCTGTGGCCAGGCATATTAGGAAAAGCTTCTAAACATTTACTGAACACAACAGGTTCTACTGCTAGGTGAAGATTTAACCATTCGCTTAATTGCACAATGAAGCCCACAGATGATACTGAAGAGAAACTACATTCCAGCATTTCCTGCTGAAAACACCGAACAGCAGCTGATAAAAGCATTCTATCAAAACAGCACATTCAGCGTTCTCATTAACAAGAGATTTTCTACGCAAGACAGTGCCATCCAATGCAGAACTGTACCTAGAAACTCACTAAGAGGTCACGTGGGTGGTGTTAGATTTGCAGTGGCTTTGATCAAGCAAAGCACAATCTCGCAGTCACATTTGTACTTTGAGAAGAAGAAAACAGTATCCATGCTAACTTATTGTTCTTGCTCTGGGTAAGTTCTGCCGTTTGACATCATCAGTTTCGTATCACACACTAGATAGCAGTCCCTGACTCTACTGTAGACTCACTCTTGCAACCAAAACCAATTGCCCAGCATAAAAAAAAAATCAGAGTAAAACTGACCCATATTTACCTACAAGCAAATGACATCAAGCATTAATGCTAAGTAAAAGCTACTTAGCACAGAAGACAAATATCAGAACTGGATCTTCAGAAATCCTTCCTGTGCTTCAAAGCAGAAAAACCATTTCAAATAAATGGATTATAGAGAAGATTCCGGAAAGTCACTCTGTGGAAACCTTGTAATTATAGACTATCACAGTGCATGCAAAAGGAAAAGGCAAGAAGATCAGCACAAGGGGAGACTTTTGTTCCAAATCAAGTCCCTCAAAATGATTTACAAAAATAATTTGCTATGCAAAATTTTAGTTAAAAAAAAATCAAGAAACATGGTCACAGACATACTTGGTATATAGAGAACAATAATTCTCTCTTGCTCAGTACAGTGAAGTCTAGGACAGCAATTCCTCACAAATGCATCTTCTGCATAATCATGAAAGATTTTTAGCTGTTGTCTGGAGAGGGGAATTTCCTTTGGAAACAGAAAGTATTCCTGCTTGAGGACATGCATTTGCATGTACTAGTAAGACATGAATATGAAGTTTGCTAATAAACTAAAAAAGAGCAAAGTAATTGGGTTGTTTTTGTGAAACTCAGAACCAAATCAAGGATTTTCTACTGGCTTCTGGATAAGCCCTTGTGGATAACTTAGAACAAATATTTCTGACAAGATGCAAGTTTCTAACATGTAAAGATTTAAATTTTTAAAAGCTACACAAAATAGTAAACCCAACTTAATTGGCTTCCTGAAATAACGGATTAATTCAACAGCAAACAATTCACCGCCAAGACAATGGGAAACAAGAAAAAAATTCAGCCCTAATCTTCAACTTTATAAATTTCTGAAAGGCTATTCTCTAGGACAGAAATAATTGTGGAGCATTAGTTGCAGAAGTGTTTCTATACCTTGTCAACAGCAAAATACTGGGCTCTGTGAAGAATTCACTGTAATTTCAGAAACGTGACAGCAAAAGTGTGGGACACAAACCCGCATGTAGGAGCCAGGTTCCTTTGATAACTAATTTCAGTGAAAATTAAGACCATCAACTATTCATTCACCGATGTCTATAATGGTGCACTTTCATTAAAGAACTTGATAACAAGAACTCTACTCATAAATCTCATAAATTTTCATTGACTCAGCTGGCATGTATACAGGGGATCTCCCCTTAACACTGTTCAAGAAATTAGTTTGGCTTGGTATGATGAAAATTTCCTCTGCAGCATTGCAATTTCACTCCCACAACACATATTATACATTCCTTGTAGTTTTCTGTCCCAAGTGTTAAGTATTGCTCAAGTCTCAGGACACTGATAAATACGGCACATGTCAGACAGAAAATCTGTGCAAGGGCTGCAGCAGGATAAAGCAAGAGGACCGATTAACCACAGTATTGTGCCCTAGTCCCTGCTTTTTATCCCCCCATAAATGAAATCCTGAAGTTAGTGGAACTCTGCCAATAAATCAACTGTTTCAATTCTCATGTCCTGAGGATTGACTCTCCTAAAGCTGAGAGGTGAGGGCTTCTGAAATTCTCAAGTATGCCCACAGACATTTTGAGACAGATTTTCCCCAGACATCTGCTAGAATAAAAGAATTTGTCTGCAGTAACAAGCAACACAATGACATGAGTTCAATCACTTAAATGGCAAAGCGAGTATGCTTGCCATGGAATTGCATGGGACTCGCCTCTTTCTGATGCTCTCATAGGAGTCAAAGTGAGCATTAGAACCCGAAATAAAATTCAAGCAGCTTCAAAAAGAGCCAAAATCTTAGAGATGCCAAACCTTACTTCTCAACAGTACCTCTCACCTACTCCATCATATAACATGCATGTAAGAGCACATTTCCTTTATTAGTTTTTCCAATTATCTCCCTTCACCTTCCAGAAAAAATAAAATAAAAACCAATCTCTTCATCATCCAGTATGAGTAATGGGGATCTAGCATATACCTCCCATGAGCCAGTCCTTTATGTTCAAAAGCACTCAGCATACATCACTTCAGTCTCTTTCTCAAAGGCAGTGGACATATCAGGTACAGTCTATTCTTAAGGAATATAACTCATGCTGGGCACTTCTTAACAACACATGGCTGCAGGAGAATACCCAGAGCAAGATAAGACATTTTTGAGAGCCACCCACCCTGTGGAGCTCCAGTGTCTAGTATTTTTCCAGCTTCTGTGCAATGGATGTCTCTAACCCTAGTCAGTTTTTCCAGCAAAGATTCTCAACTAGGGTTATACAGTGGGAATTCCAAAGCAACTGGCTATATACAGACATATCAGCATTCCCTCCAACAGAGAGATGAAAAGGAGAAAATTCCTGAGGATTTGTATCCTCTACTCTGCTTTCTGAATCCCAGCCTCCCCCTTGCCTTGGAATGAGCTCTGTAAAGCAGTATCTGTTATGTACAAGAATCTCAGCTCCCTTCCTTTGGAGAGCTTCCCCATAAAAGCAAAAGGCAAATCCCAGGACAGAGGCAGGTGCTGGAGAGCGAGAGGTCGCCTTAGGATGACTCGCCAGAAGCAAGAGAGCCAGCAGCTTTCTTCTTAGGACGGGCTTTTACACTTCTCACTGGAAGCTGAGGAGAAAGAAAAAGAGGCATCTTAGGCTAGTTAATTTTAACATCTAAATGTCTAACAGAAAGATGAAAGAATGCAGCGTGAAAATAGGACAAAACAACTACAACATGACCCTATTAATTAATGTCATCTGTTGTCTCAAAAGGCTATTTAACCATTCCCTTTTTTCATTAAACAAATCACTCAACATATCCATCAAATAGCAACCAGGAGAAGACATTCTAAGACAGGGTATCTATGGTAGTAAAATCAAAGCCAGCTGTCTAAACAAAAGGTTAAACACAAAAATATTTCTAACTGGTAATATTCACATAACATTTCACTGCTCTAACTTTTCTGATTGTTAACTTCCATCACCAATGCAGTTCTCTGAAAGCTGTAGAAACATCCTGTACTAACTCACGGACTTTACTTCTGTGTCTTTCATTCTAGATATTGGCAAGAAGAGCACATTTATGCATCTATGATGCATTCAGCCCTGACTGGCAATCTCAGAGATCTCAATCAAAGACCTCCTACAAGTCCTAGATGTGACCCAAAGATCCAACAGTTTGAGCATAAAAACCAATACGCCTGCAAAGGGATTTATTGGTATTTCTGTATTCACAATAAATAGCATAAAAGAGTTCTTTTTGCCTTTTCACAATTCCACTTTGAAAAATCCTCATTAGGAAGCTCCGACTCAAATTTTGAGCCTCTTGTTTCCCTGCTCCTGTCTAATATAGTAGACAAGAAAGAGGAGGGGTCAGCTCAGAAATAAGCCATGTAAAGATCCGAGTTAAATTAAAATGCGTCTTTGGACACAGATGTCCATCCTTGGAGAAAATCATAAGTCACCTGGACCTGGTCCTGGGAACTGGCTCTACACAAGCAGTGGGTTTGAAATGTATGAATTCAGAGGTCCCCTCCAACCTCAATTATTCTGTGATTCTATTACAAGGAGCACTTAAGCACATGCTAAGGCTTCCCGTACACTGTAAAATCAGGTTAACAGTAGAACTTAAAATCATGTTCTAAGCAATTACTTTCCTTCAAACTATTTAATATTTAGTGTGAATAGCTTGACAGTGTGAGTCAGTTAGATAGCATTCTTTATCTTAGATAAAAAGAATAACATTGGAAGTCCAAGTTGAATCAAGCAAATAGGATCCCAACTTCATAAAAAGAGAGAACATTTTATCCCGTACAAATCAAACCATAAGAAAAACTCAAGTAAGAGTCAAGAACTGGAAAGCAGCACCTCAAAAAGCATTTTCTACAAAACACACCTGAAAACACCTGAAAAACATATTGCTAAGCTTAAATGATTCTTGGACACAACTGCATTTACTTTCATGTATGGTTTATTTTAATAATAAGAAATCAGGCATCTTATGTCCCATCTGAATGGCTGTAAACACCTTGGATCATCACATGAACCTAAGAAGACAACTGAACAATCACTAGTTACTCAAACTTCAAGAAAAAACTCCAGGAATGGGGCAGGTGGGGAGTGCTGTAATTTTCTGTACCTAATGTGTAAAAGTTAAGGGAGGCCTAAGAGGGTACACACCTGCTGCATTTTAGATGAAGAGAAAGTGGCTGTCCCAGGGATAAATGTTACTATTATATATTCAGACTGTAGCAGACAGGAGAGAGGATATTGTCAACAAAACACATTAAAAATATCTAATGCTCGATCCTTCAACACAAAACCCAAATGAAAGAAAAGCTAGGTTCTGGCTTATGACAGAGGCTTACAGGCATGATAAAAATGCCAAAGCTAGAGACAACTATACCAAGTAGATGACAAGTTCCCTGATGTAGGACTCAACTAGCAAGGACAATCCAACAAACAAAATTTATATATACAGCTTCCAAATGACGAGACTATAAAGCCAGAGCCTTCCAACCAAGCTCACAAATCAATGTCAGTGCTGAAAATTATCTATACACCAACTCACCTCAGCTTTCATCACCTTTTTAGGAGTTTTGAGACTCTGGGTACGTTTAGGAAGTTTGTCTCCTGCATCTTCATCTGATGGGTCTGTTCTAGTATCTGACGCGGTTCCATTAGACCGATGTGCCACACTGCTCTCCTCTCCTGACGAGTAACAGGAAGCTAAGGAACAAGAGCAAAAGTTTTAGCAAATTTTGAAGAATCTCATGAGGCTTAAAATGGCCCTTCCTGAAGGAACGCATAACAGAGAGATGTCAACCATCCTGAATAATGATAATGGGATAAGTACAGAGATGTTTATTAAATGAGAAGGCTCTAGGGAAGACAATGCAACTTCTCCCAGATAATGTACAATCTTGTACTCCTTTCTGAAACCCAAGGCTCAGGGAAGTCCTCCTGGCTCAGCATCTGAGGTCTCATACAATGGCCCAGCAGGTGCTCTGTACCTGAGTCTTCAATGGTTTCCAGAAGACTTGCACCAGAGGGGTGCAGCTGCTGATTACGGCTTCGCATATGCACAGTATCTTCATCTCGGATCAGAGTGAGATCCTGCATGCTGAAACTTCGAAGCTTCTCAGACAAAACTCCCTGGCCCTAAGAGAACATAAAATTAGAGTGAAGTTTTCGTATCACCAGGGATCATTCATTTAGAAGAGGAACAAAGGTGCCCTATTCCCCGCTAGGTACTCTGAAAAAAACAGAGAAGGAAAAATGTATGCTCCCAAGAACAACAACTAAGAGGTTAAAGCAAAATCCACTCCACTCCCCCTCTACTTTTTCTAAGTCAAACGATGGGATTAACTGCAGGGCAAACTGGAAGGAAGAAAAAGTAGGTTGGTGCCAAACAAGTACTAGTACTCCTAACAGACCCACAGCACCTAACTGCTGGTACATGAAAATAAACTGCTGGGGAATTCCTGAATGTTACAGAAGGCATTGCATTACCTTTGCAGCTGCAGTAACTGCTGCATTGGCAGCAAGGTTTAACCCTCTCTTGCCAACTCGCATCATGGTTTCATAGCTCTTGTCACAAGCCTGAGTAATGTATTCATCAATTTCCTAGGAATGCAACATGGAACATGGCATTTAGCTCCTCATTACAAACATGATCACAGTCTCCCCATCACCATCCTTAAAAACACAAAGCACATCTGGACACGCTTTTTTCAGGCTACTAGCATCAGGTGTCACTGATCACATAACTCGAGTTTCTCTGCTAAAGTGTGTAAATGCAACTTTAAATTACATTGTGCTATTTCCAAATTATAACAACTGAAATAAAGCTGCTGCTTATACCAGCAATGTGAAAATACAGAATGGCTACGGAACATGCTGCTCCTATCATGATTCAAAAGGCATAACTACTGACTGTAAGGGCTCATGACACTGGGTTAGCCAAACACGCTTTCTAAGCATTAGGCAAACTATGGGCTACACTGCAATCTTCAGTAAGCTGCAGTATGACATCATTGTCAGACACAATCATTCTACATTCACTAAGGTCAGCACAAGCAAGATTCATTGATTTCAGTTTTCACTGTGGCATAACTGAATTAGAAGTCAGTCAGTTCCAAGACAGGTCAGTATCTTCCAACAACAATCAAGTACCTTCTCCTTATTGGAGAGCGTTGGGTGCACAAACTTCCTGTAGAGGACACTGGAACCCTTGGTGTAAGGGGAGAGCAGCCAAATCACAAATGCGATTTTCAGCTCAAAATAAAAGGGAAACCTGAGAGAAAGAAGAAAGAAAAAAAAAAGAAGAAGAAGAGAGAGAAAGATGAAGAAATAGAATCAAGATCAGCACAGAGACAGATGGAGATAATGAGTATAGAGCAGCACAGGCAGAAAGAGCGTAGGCAAGGTAAAAGCTCAGAAACAAGAGAATCAATTATTCAGGTCAGAGAAGTAGAACCCATTTTAGAATCCTAGGACATACCTTCTTCGAGTATCATTTAGTCTTTCATCCATAGCCATGAAAACTCCATAAACAGGGCATCTCTCAGCCCTGCAAACACACCAAATTACAATCTGATAGCTACTCTCATCATTCTGAAGTTTCTTCAGAGAGCATCCAGTGGATGTTAATATTACATTAGCTTCCCTTCTCAATTTCCAAAAGTTTCAACTATGTATCTTAATAATGTCACGTTCTTGCTAAAGCTGATGGCTGTTTCTGAAACTTCCAATAGGTACTCCTCATATAAGACACAAAAGCAGGGACAGTGTAAATGAAAAACAGCAGGCAGAAGGTAAACCTGTTGTCTCTAACCCTTACCCAATAAAGTCTGGGAAGGTACAATAGCAGAGACTGAAACAAGTGCATGCAAATTCTCTACTGACTCAATTAGTAGGAAGAAACTTCTGTTTTCAGAAGTCCTTTATGTGAATAAGCTGAAGTTCTTGTACTTTTTTGATCTTTGTCTGCTTTTCAGATTTTATGCAGGTAGAAACAAAGCTGCTCAGCACTTTTGTAAGGCATGTGTAGCCATTCACGATCCTTTAGAAGATGAAACTCTTGACTAACATGGTTTCAGAGATGTATGCAAAGCTCAAACACTAAAGCAATGAGGCAACAAGGCAAATGAAGATACCCTGTTTCAAAGGTGCAGCTGAAGCCCTGTAACAATGAACTGCCATTTTTGGAGGCTTCCATATTGCCAAGCAAGAGTACTGAAAGCAGTAAGAATCTGTTTCCTTCTATTCTAGTCTGTCCCACCCTCCCTAGCAAAAGCAAAGTTCATCATGCAAACCACTCACAGGCAGACATGCATGTCATCTGCTCTTCCACAATAAAAGGCTGTCAAAGCAAAATAGGTCCCTTCCTTCTACCATTTTTAAGGTGTCTTTCAGACTATCATTTTTCAAACTGTACCAGTTCACATTAACAGCTTCTCAAAAATATTTCAAGTTATGAATGGATGAAGATCTTTCTACAGATAATGTGCGTTTACCCTAACTTTGCAAGCGAAGGAGTTGAAACAGCTAAGATAGCAGCTACTACCCACAGTATCTAGAAACCCGCTGACTCTGCAAAGGGATTGAAAACTCCTCAAGGAGATACAGTTTATCCTTAACATCCTAACCAAAAAACCAAACCAAACCAAACAAACAAATCAACCAAACCAAAAAACCACAACATGCCACCAAGGAACTCACCAAGAAAGAACAATGTCTGTGAGTGTTTCTGCAGTGGTGAAAAAGGCAAAGACAATCCAGTACATCATCCACTTAACCTGCAAAAGAGCAGTCACTCAATGGACATGCATCAGAACCCAGAAAAAAAGTGAAACTTCTTGTCAGTATAAATGACTCATCTCCACACATTAAGACGGATTCAAAAAGAAGGCATATATAATCTGTAATGGAGAGGGCCACATACTAAATGGCACATTTTAGTCTGAGAAAACATGTAGAATTACTGTGCTCTAAATAGATAAACACATACAGATACACTGATGAATGCATGCCCTGGAGCAACATTATGATGCGACAGTGTTAAGGTCCCAAATGACCTATCCAAAAAGATTTATCAGTTCACTTTCATAAGTAATACTCTTCCATATATCATAAATACAGAAAAAAAAAAAATATATATATATACACACAGATATGTAAAAAGTTTAAGTTTCAGCTGCAGCCCTGTATTTTCCTGATGTAAAGTTTTTCCTTAGGAAAAACAATGAACCAAGAAACATATTATTATTGCTCTAACTCATTAATAACCGTTATTTGCCTTAATCCTTACTCACAGAAATTATAGAAGCAATTCATTTTTCCCTTTAAATAAAGGCTCATTGAGAGAGGTAAAAAAGCAAAGAACATGCCACATCAACCTAATCCTCTTGTTTAAGGTTTAGAGTATATGTATGTATTATTATGGCACAAATGGACACCTATCATCTATCTCTCTACTTCCTTACACCTTTATCTGGAGGAGTATTTCTTTCAAAGGACAAAATAACTCCCCACATAACAAACACAGACACACACACTGCTGTTTTGGTAACTGGTTTCTCAGCTACAACCCAATTACTCCTCAAGAGGAGTCAGCTGAATTATAAGGGAAATTGCTAGTTTTCTATCCTGTTGAGAATTAAAAATGAGCATAAGTAGCAGATAAATGAAGAGGGCACCTTAATTAAAAGCAATTTAACACTCTCAGAGTCATCAAGAATGGGAAAAAAAAATCTAAACTGAATCAGGAACTGTCACATTAAATCCACACATTAATCCATATATTAAAATTATGTGAACAATTATGTTCATATAATAATGACACATTGACAATCCTTGTTACAGCAAATAGTATAAAAGCAGGTATGTCCCCAAACTTGCATGTGTTGGGAAATTTGGTGATTTGTTCCTGAAAGACCCTCTGCAAGTTTCTCATAAAAGAAAATTAATTCTGCTTCCAAACGCTCTAACATAGTGAACAGTTTAGAAGATAGTGGTTAGCAATCCAAATTATTTCCACTTTATTGTAAACTATCTTTTTTACAACAGAAAATAGCAAAACCTGTATTGTATGGCTCTCTCCTGCCTTTTTTTTTTCTTGTATCATCAGCTGGGACAAGACCAGGTGTCATTCAGCTGATCTAAAGCAACTTTTCAAAACAAATGATTAAGTCCTCAGTGCAGCAACATGAATCAGCTCTTATATGAAAAAGTGTGTGAATAATGATAAATCTAAGTTTGCAGAAAGGGATCCTAAAGGGTGAGAGATTTCAGAAAACCTATACACCAGTAAGTCTTACTTCAGCATCAGGCAAAATGAAGGCAATAATAATAATAATAAAAGCAATCAGCAAATACCTACATATAAGTAACAAAATGGAGATTATGGGTTTTTTCAGAAAAAAAAATAAATTCACAAGTGTAGCAGAACTCTTAGGTTTCCATAAGCCTGTGCTAGCTATAGTGCTCTCCTTACAGGGCAAGGGCATATGAAGTCTCTAAACAGTTTCTAACAGGTCTATACAAACACTTAAAGAAACAAAATCATCAAGGATAAAAATGAAGGTACTATTGAGGATTAACAGTTGGTTAAAAAAAAAAAAAAAAGGAAACAAAGGGTAAAAGTAAATGGCCACTTTTCACAATGAGGAAAGTTACCAGTGGAATCCCACAGGAATCAGTGTTGAGATCTGTGCTGCTCATCTTCATGAAACATCTGGAAAAGGGTGTGAATAGTAAGACAAACTGTGCAGAAGATACTTTTCTATCCAAGAGATTATGTAGGAGCTGATTAAAGAATTCAAAAAAGGATCCTGATTGATCTCTGGCTGACATTTTGTCACTAAACGGGATTAAATATAAAGCAATGAACTTACAGTGTCTGCTTTTTCTTAGTGAAAAATATTGCATTTACATATATTAGCAGATGTCACCCAAAAGGGGTCACTGTAGGCAGCCTGAGTGTAAGCTTAGCGCTCATTTTTCACTCTGCTAACGGAATGCTCAGGAGTATGAACTGAGAACAGAAAACATTGTTTTGTTACTGTTTAAATAAACTTCATGTTCACATCTTTGATACTGGATGCAGGTATCTTGCCTGTCTCCATCCGTCACCCTTCACCCTATGCTTTAAAGCAAAAGAGAAAAAGAAGTATAGTTCTTAAACAAACTAGAAGGATCCAACTTCTAGTTCTAGAAGTCCCTGCAGATGACCTGCAGAAACTAAAAGAGCAGAAAGCAGATGGGAAGAAGCCCTATTTTTTTTCCCTGTGACAGATTACAAGCACCTCCCAAAATTGAGGGTTAAATGAGGCTGGTTTTTTTTACAATCCACTAAAAGGAGTCAGATCTTTGCTGCTCAGCCTGATGATCACCAGCTTCAGGTAATGGCACATATATAGTCTCCCCAACTTGCACTAAGCACCTAAATGACTTCAGCAAATGCAAAAGCATAATTGGAACGTAGACTTGACCAACACTGAAGAAGACAGGTAAAAAGAAAGAAAGTGCTTTTAGGACAATCTGAGCTACTAGAAGCAGTTTGCCGCAACTGCTCAAGGATTTATCCTGAATTTTTATCATGGTGGTAGAGAAGAGCATAATTGCACAGTACTCTGATGCCACTGATGGACTATTTGTGGTAGCTTGGTCTGTGTCAACTCAACCTTCAATACACCACTTTAGCACAGATACATCTGTAAGACCTTTCTCCACCACCAAACCCTAACCAATGTTGGTTCTTAATCACTATGAGCAAGCAGCAGTACTTAAAACAGCTGGCTTTGAAAATGGGCAGTACATCATTCAAGTTTTCTGCTGTTTTTTCACATGAAGAACAGTCTGAACAGATACTGGCCCCTTTCCCATCTTTCCACATGTGTTGAGAAGCAAGAAGTGCTTGCTTCAAATGCGAGTTAGAGAGATGGCAGTCCAACATCTAACTGCTTATTTCTGATGCAGTCCTCTCAAGGAGCAATAATTCATATGTAAGTTTTAGCAGTTCAAATACATGTTCTTGAATCACTCCAGCATTTTCACTGAAACTAAAACAAGATTATATTTTCTGCTGCAGCAGTCCAGACTATATACTTCAGGAAACCTTTATCATTGAATCACAAAACAAAGCCCAAAAATTAATGCCATACTTCTCCACATCATAGGTCTTGTCTCAACTGATCCACTTAGAACACCCTTCTGAAAGAAGGCAACACACCACATCACAAAAAAAATCTGGTGTTTTAAATATGGTAATTGCAGCAACGGTGTAGACAGAGAAAGTGAAACGGTTCCAGAAGGTAGAGAGAACGAAGTTTTGACCAACATAAAACACTGATCACAGGCGAAGTTGATAGGAAGCCATAAACCAAGCAAGATTATTCAGCCCTTTCGAAGAAAACAAAAGTAGTACTGAAGAAGCAGTAAAGGACACAAAGTATGGATAAAGTTACAAAAGGAACTTGTCCTGGACTTTCATATGCTTCCAGACTGCAGTGTTTCCCTCGCTTTCCCTTCTTCATTCAGCATCTCCTGAGAAAAAACAGCCCACGTTTACGGTTTGAAACCTCCTATTTCAGTAAGCACCCTGCCCTGGCAGCTTTTCCAGTGACGACTGGAGCTGCTGCTGGGCGGCCTGGCTGACCCGAGGCCCTGCGGAGCCGGAGTGCCATCGCCCCGGAGACAGGCCGGGAGTTTGCGAGGCGGCCGCGAAAGACGAGCCAGGCGCTGCGCCGGCACGGCGAGCCCGTACTCACATATTCCTTTACGTTTTTCGTCTTCACGGCCTTGTAGGAGGAGTACGCGGGGTAGAGGGTGCCGAAGATCAGCCTACGAGAAGAACAGACATCTCAGCGCCTCGCGGCGCTCCGCACCGCCCCCGGCCGCAGTGGCGGGCACTCCCCCCAGGATGCCGGTGCCGGCGTGATGCCGGTCTCCGGGCGGGGCTCAGCCGCCCTCACCGCGATACCGCCCGTGGGCCGCAGCAGCCCGCGCGGACCTGCCCGTCTGCGGCCGCAGTCACCCGCGAGGGCGCCAGTCCCCCAACCGCCCCTCCCCGGGGGGCGCGGGGTCCCGCGGGGCAGCACCGAAGCCACCACCAGAGCCCCACTCTGGGCCGCGGCCCCCGAGGGAACACCGGGGAAGGGCCTTGCGCAGCGGCCCGCACCTCCCCGCACCCCGGCCGCACGCACTCACACCACGAGGCGGGAGATTATCCAGGAGACCATGGCGGCACCGGGCGCGGTTCAGGGCTGAGCAGCCGCTGGAGGCGGCTCTTAAAGGGCAGGTTCCTGCAGCAAGCGCAGCTCCGCCCCGTGTGCTCGCATGGGAGGAGCCGACGCGGCGGAGGGAGAAGCCGCAGGGCCCCGAGCATCCCGCTCCGCTGCGGAATGTCGGCGAATCGAGCTGCCCGCACCCCGCCGGAGGAAAGATCCGCGTTTGCTCGCACCAGGTCAGGAGGTGCAGCGGGAACCTAGGAACGGAGCCCTGCCAGCGGAGTGGCAGCAGCGCGGTACACAAGTGGCCTTGCTGGAACGATGGCAGAGAAGCAACATGCGCAACGTGAGGAAAATTACAGGAGAGTGCTGAAATGAGATCACGGGCACTTGGGAAAACAGTAACAGAGACCACGGAAGAAGCCATCTTCCCTCCAGTTGCCTCCTCCCGGGAAATCAAGACAACAGCTATTACATGCTGCGAACAGGGTAGTTAAGTGTAAAAGCATTTCAGAATTCCACGGCTCTGAGTTTTATCCAAAACAAGATGCAAAACAAAACTCAACTAACCGATAGTGACAGTTTCGTTATCAAACCAGAAGAATGAAGGCTGTTACTTGTAGTTTCCAGGTTATTTCACTGTTGCCAGATACTCTTCCTCGAAATGTCAGCTGAGAGGTCAAGGTTTACCTTGTTAACTAAACAAACAAGGCTGAACAGCGTATGTGCGTGTGAGGGAGTATCCTTAGTGCAGGGTGGGAAATGTGTATGCTTAAGCATACTGAAGTACCAGAAACTGTTGTATTTTAACAGCTCACCAAAGAATCCTGTTAAGAGAATCCTCCTCCTCAGTCAATGCCAGAGTTCATCACTGGGTCCCTAGGAGCCTGTATGTATACTATGGTCAAGGATTGATTAGGCCCTGTACACAGATCTCTGTATCATACTGAGATAACCATTACATAAGCTGTTTTATAATGAAAAAAAATCGCTAGAAATCTACTATGGTTCTTCAGCTAACCAAAAAAAAAAAAAAAAAAAAAAAAAAAAAAAAAAAAAAAAAAAAAAAAAAAAAAACAAAACACAAAAAAAAACAAAACAAACAACCCAACCAAACAAAACCCAAAGGAAAGCACTACGGCAAAGTCTCATTAGTTGCTGGTAGTTGCTGAAGAGCCTTTATGAAAAGGAATGAGACCAAGGAAAGAGAACAAAAACAAAGAGCTGCTCGGCAAGAATTTTCTCATGAACGCATGAAATTTAGTATAATGAGCAGTGATGACAAATACAAAACATTGACAACTTCCCACTACATGCAAGAGATGAAAACATAAATGTCTCTACAATCAGTAACAAAGAACATTTTGTCACAGTCTGCTTTTGGATATGAATGACCACAAAATTATTGCGTATGGGACTGCACAATTTACACCACTGATAGCATAAATGACGTACTAATAGGATAAAAGGAATCTGCTTTCACACATCCAAATAACACCAACATGCAAAACCTTCAACAAAATAACTACATTTCTAACTGCATCAGTTTCCTGTCAGTGACCAGCACAGCAACAGCTCTATTACTTGAGTAACTTGTTCATGCTCGGGTGAGTGGAAGATGCAAACAGAAGAGGGAAAACGCAGAGACCTGGTGAGTAACACATATGACAGTGTGAGAACGCTAAATAACTGCAGCATGGGTAAGTGACACCTAAATAAAATGTGCCTTAGTGTTTTAAGCTATTTAATGTGCCTAGGGGCAGTATGAAAATTTACAGTGCATTTGACACAACTGGTGGTAAGAACAGAATCTCTGCATCAGTAGAGAAGGTGGTGTTGTAAATGTAAGTGGCAGCTCACTGTTAAGTAGCATGTGAAGCTTTAGAACAACTTCAAGAAAGGTATTTTAAGCTAGCAATTTACATTTAGCAATAAAAAGTTCAATTTCTTTTCCATATCATAAACAAAAATGAAAGATTAATTGATTAACTTACCTTTTCACAAGAAGAAACTACTGGTAGTTTAAGAGTTATTTTTGGAAAAAACTCAGCTGCAGGTTAAGTGAAAATAAAAATATTTATTAGTAGTATTCTTTTTATTACGTTATTAGTAATATTGTATAATGTAAGGGTATGAGGCAGCAGAAGCCTGTGACTGGACTTGGCACCCAATAACCAAACTGAGGAGCTGCTAGAATGCCACATGTCAGTGAACAGAACTGCTACTGCCATCACAACCTCCAAGGTCAGAAACCACAGAACTTTAACCACCTCATCCATATCTCCAATGGAGAGGGCATCTCTGGACCCCAACCTGGTAGGAAGATAGAGATGGAAAGCACCGTACAAGTGATGTTTTTTATGACAAGACAGATCCTCTACCCAAACCACCTCGAAGAATCAAGAATTGGCAGGCAGCTTGGTGTGCTCCCAGCACATACTTGGGATGCCAGGCTAAAACACATGAGCCTTCTGGTCAAACACAGCAGGTCAAAATTAGCAGGCAACCTACACTACACCAGGGGCAGAGGCTGAGACAACCCCAAGGCAGGAAGATCAGTGTACAGGTATGAAAGAAACTGCCCAGGTTAACAGTAAATGACTTTTATTTTTTAAAAAATGAAATAACCGTGAACATATTAACAGGCCTGCAAGTGGCACTACAGTACAGCTGGAGATAAGGTCAATACATTTCCCCATGTACCCGGACAATGAAATCCATTGCATCAATGCTGACATCAGTAAATTCTGAATACAGTTCTATCAAGCAGGAACATTTTATTTAAAATAGTTCTGGACAAAGTTGACACCAAAAGTTAACTTTTCCTTCACTTTGGAAAGGATAGATGTTTTATAGATGTTTTCAGGCAGCACTGGTATTGGGTGAATATTGCCTGCAGTCACCAGTGCAGGGAGAGATGTACAACATCTCCACGTGAGAACAGAGTTTATACTCCTTTTTACTTCTCATTCCGAGGAAGTAGGGTGGTGTAGAGAGAGGGGGGAAGATAGTCGAGGTAATATGGGCAAGGGAGGTGGGATGTCAATTTCTATTCAATTCTCCTTTGGCTGTTTTTGTGCTATTTTGGACTGCTTTCTAAAAATCACTTCTTGGTTTTATTGAAAGGAAGACTAAACGTAATACACCTTTCCTTGAAAATCCAGGAACAATTGTGGTACTTCAAAAATACTAAAAATATCTACTTTCATGAAATATTAACTGTTTCACTACAAACCTATTTTTTCACTAAATACACAATTCTCTTATTTCTGGAGTCTCCCAGGGGAAAAAAAAAGTGGGTTCTCCCTTTAGTTCTGCAACTCTACAGTGTATAGAGAAACGGTTAGAAGAAGGGGAGTGCAGAGAATAGCTTTATCCTTTTCCTTGGCCTGTATCTCACACGGGAAGTTTGTTTGAATTGCTGCAGTTGGGCTACTGTTGGTCACATTCTTTCAGCAGTTATCAACCAAGCCTGCAGTAGGACAACCCACCTCCAGCACCTTCTGTCTAACTTTGTGGAGACTAACTAGGCATGAGGGAAAAAAACATCCACACTCTTTATACCATTTCTAATCATAATATGCAGGAACACCAAGTGGTTTCCATGTTCTTTCAATTTGCAAAAGGCCACAGGAAAGGGACATGGCACCTTTTAGAATCTGGAATCTGCGTTTAACAGTGCGACCTTCCATTAGACCTTCAGTGTTGAGGCAGCGTAGAAAACAGTGGCTGAAGAGTGTGTGTAATACTGACCACACCAGCTCTCAGTGAGAAGCCTCTGCTCCTGCAGAGGCAGTCGTGTGCAGTCCCTGTATATACCGTGAGCAAAAGGCCTACTTGACAGGGCATTTGGAATTAGCAATTCCTACGATCTAGCTAGTTTGGATTCATGAGCTTTCAGTGTGCCAACAGCATCTTTCACTGCATGGTAGATAATGTTCTTCACCTGCAACAGGAAAAAAAAAATCAACTTCTACAGACTAACAAATACATAGCTATGCAGTCAACTTTGACAGCTGAATTTGTAATAGTTGGCAAGTATACACAAAATATATACTCTTTTTACTACAGGATATCAACAGCACAAATTTTAACTGTCACAGATGACAAGTATTTTAGACACCTGCACTGATCTATTAATTAATTTTCTGTTCACCCAGCAACATATATATTTACTCGTGTTATTTTAAGATAATTCCTTCTCTTGTGAGAGCTAGGAGGAAGTGTGCTACAAAGTTATGGATGAGTTCATTTTGAAAAAGTCCTTGTTGATCCAAGTCACTTACAGATTCATATGAGTCAAATCTAAAACATGCAAGAAAATCATATGGTTTAATCCTGTGAAAATTAAGATGATGGATGCAATGAATCATCCTGTTGTCTTTGCATGGAAGCTAGAAATTCTTCAAATTTGTGAAGCTTGCAGAAAGACAGGCGTAAGATAAGATCCACTAGTACTCACTGCAATCTATTTCACAGTTACCTATTTCTGTCTTTTTTCTGATTTAAGTTTATTTGAATTCTGTTTCCAGGTGTTGAATGGAACAGTTTCAACTGCTAGTGACTGGCTCAATTGCACTTGCTCAACGAACTGCCATGCACCATGATCTTTTCCTGATGTACACATGACGTCATTTTTTGGTATGATTTACATGGCTGTTATTGTCTCTGCATTTTTAATATATAAAAATATAGACAGAGGTTTATATAAAAATATACATTAAAAATGACAAATAAAAAAGGTCTGAGACAAATACAACCAGTATTCTTTTTCACAGGAACACTGAGTTGCACTTCGTGGGTTTTTGTTTCTTGGGGGGTTTTTTTTTGTTTGGTTGTTTGTTGTTTTTTTTTTTTTTTTAAATTTAATAATAAGCATTATTCATTTGCAACCTCTTAATTGACAGAAACACTTCTGCATTTGTATCGTCACGGCTGAAGAGGTGCAGTGTTAGATGCCAGAATGAGAGCGGATCCTACTGCTTTCCTTTATAATCCCATGAAAATCCACACAGAAATTTATAGCAAACTTTCACTGAATTGGTATGAGAGAATTAACATGATAGATTCTGACATCCTTGGGTGACATTCTGGAGACTGACTATATACTATGTACTTACTTTGATGAGGACAGCCATTCTGCACATCTCCACCCTCCTTCCTTTTACATGCATGTGATTACTGATACACAAAAAATGCTGACAACAGTATTTGCAAACTGAGCAGATACTAATACTTTAGAAGTGTTAGACAAAATCCAACAAGATCTCCTATGGTCTTCTCTTTGTAGAACTTACTGGTTTATATCCAATGTACTCGTGTACCTATTATGTTCTGTGCATAATTATTACTTGAAGCAGTCACACTTCCTCAAACCAAAAGACATTTAATTTTAGGACTAACATATGTTGGATAAGACCTTTAAGATCATTGAATTCAACCACAAACCTAACACTGCCAAGTCCACCACTAAACCATATCCCTGACTTAAATAAGCCAGGCTTCACTTTCAGAGGATTTTTCCTTTAGGCAATAGAGAAAGAAACGTAAGTGTATTTGGTTAAATAAACACCTCTCTTCAAAACAAAGCACTACTCTGTCCTTTTTAACAGTGTTTTTTTCTTCTGGTCTGCTCTACTGTCATTAGGATTCAGCCATTCAAAAACTTATTAATACCAATGCATGTATTCATCGAATAGGGGGAAAGTTCTCTGGAAATGCAGAAGTCTATAACTGATTTCTTTTTACATAATACTATAGACAGAAGTACTTAAAAATTAAGTAACGTACCTATCAAATGAAAACCTCTGGATTTGTGGGAAGTTGTTACTCTTTCCTCAGGCATACATTTCTAGTACTGAACTAAGCTGGCAAAACACAGGATGTATTTAGCGTTTACTGACATAAAATGGTTACCTGCAGTTTATCCTCATGGTTTGTATGAGTATTAGACAGATGCCTGAACTCTTGGGTCAGACGGAAGCAGTGCTTCACATGTTCAGGAGATACAAAATCTTCTGCCACTTTAATGCAGCTGTACAAATTATGGACCTAAAAACCCGTATCAAATGACAGATATATCAAGACAATGAACCATACGAAACAAAACAAATGAAACACCAAAATGGAAACAAACAAAACCTCAAAACCCAAAAGAAACAACAAAAGCCACCATAAACCAAACCCCCCAAAAATCCCAATACCCCCCATATATTTAGGCTCTGCCACATTTACTCATCAGAAACAGAAACTGACAGAGTAGCATCTAATAGTAAAACCAGAACAAAATACATGACATCTAATAGGTTTTCTGTTCTCCTATATACATGAGCTTTCCCTAAAGTTCTCTTAACCTTTGAATTTGGTTTCCTTGGCTGAAGTTTCACTACACAGAAATGTTTTCCCTCCATTCACTCCAGCTCTTTTTTTCCCCCTGTAATTTCATCACAGTTACGTACACGTCATTCAGATGTTTATGTAACTTTTAGTAATGTAAGAACTGCATATGTAGAAAAAGAAACCTTAAGTATGCAATATTAATTACCAGTCATTTTAAAGCTGCAGTTCTGTAGTGACTCAAATTCAATCCTATTTGTCAACATGGCCTAGAGTTGGTATAGTTACCTGATGGGGAGCACCTGCAGGAATGAACACGGCATCGCCAAGGAACTGCACTATTGCCCAGCCTTGCACACCATACTCATCATATAGTCTCTTACGTAAGGTCTGGTCCAAGTACCAACTTTGGTCATGAATGGGGTCATGATCTGGAGGATTTTCTTGGCCTTGTTCTTCTCCAACCTAGGACCAAGATATGGGGTGGAGGGATGTCGCCCTGTTTTTGAAAGCCTTCTGAAAAGTTTATATTCTTGAGTCAGATTTTCTCACACATTGTACTAAAAACACTAACTTTGTTTACATTCCTTCTTGGAGAAGGGAAACTGATGGACTGGTCACTTAGCCAGTCTGGTTGAGAGGTGGGATTTCATCTTCCAATCCTCTCTCACTTTGCAAACCCTATAAATTGTGTATCCATAATAAACGGGTCCTCTTTTGGGGGCCTCTGCTGTTCTCTCAATTGTGGTGAAACCGTGTCCTTCTTTCGTGCCCTGTTGCCACAGAGGGAAACCATTACACAGCACCTTGATGCTGCTGGTTCACAAAATGGTCTGTACCAAAAACCGTAACTATTTCAAGGTAGGACATTATTGTCATTAAGGTCATTTAGGTTTTAAATAGCAACATGCATTAGTAAGAAGATTCCAGACCAGGCTGAAAATCTGTGAACACAGTAACTATTAATGCCCTCAAAGACAAAACAATGCCCATGAGCAATGCCTATAGTGCAATGCCTATGCACTTGATGTTATAGCAATTTGTATCATTCGGCCACTGTACGCAAGCTAGTCAAGGAACCCTGTACACTCAAGCCCTCTTTGTAACCAGCATACCTTCCGGAGAAGTTCTCGTATCTTTTCAGCATCCTTGGCAGCATAGATGTGCCACAATGCTCCAGGTTTCTCTCTTCCTTCATGGATTCGCTGCTTTGTTACATCATCAGCATCTCCCTCATCAATTGTTTTCAGAACCTCTGAAATGGGAATCCATGTAAAAGCAATATGATTACAAAGCTGCTCATTTTTGACATAGAGAAGAAGAAGGAGCATTTTGAGCTCAGTCATGAATATAAACTGAGCTACAGTTATTCAAATACAAGGAGAAGAAGGAGTAACTTACTACCCTTTCTCCTCCTTTCTTCAGGAATGTACCTAATTTCTAGCAAAACCTTACTGCTCCCACAGTTGGAAACTAATGAAGCATTACTGCACTTTTAATTATGTGCTGCAAATGTAGCAAACTGCCTTGTATACTTGAATTATATATCATAGATATGACAAGCTTAAATAATAAAAGATACAGTCTTCTTACACACAATTGACTTCTAGGGTACAGAAAACAGATTTCCTCAAGCATTACCATCATCATGGGTCCCTTCCCCAATGGGAATCCCAACATAAACCATGACGTTAACAGCATCAGACACATCCAAGTGCAGGTTTGTGGTACCAACTCGTCTGTCTTCTGCAGTAATTAAGCCTATAACAGAGTGCAAAATAAAATCAAATTCTGTGACTAATCTCTTACAGAAATAACCTAACTGAAAAATCTATCTGGAATACTAACTTTGTGCAGCAATGAGAGCAGAAACCAAAGTCAGACAGCAACTGAAACAGGTATATTCATGTCATGTGTAGCATAAGTAAAAAGTTTACTGATAACTAGTATTTTAATTTTACAGGAAACAGAAGTAGTAAACCTAGTTTACCCAAGTCATGAGAAAACAAGCATTTTAAAACCAAAGACAGAACTTGTACTTTACAATTTTGTCTCTCTGATGGTCTGTACTAGAGAACTTAGCTATCATAAGCACAAAGCAAGTCTTCCTTTGCTTGGAGGCACGAGAAAACTGCTTTAAATGGCATTAGCATCCTACTGTGTGCAGCAAGTCAATGGACGGTTAGAAGGATAACCTTCCAGCTGTTTTTTATTTTCTCATCCTAAGCGCTAAAATCTATGACCAGTTGAATTCACAGCAGTTAGTGATTAACTCATCATTAACAAGTCAGATTACAATTCAGTAAGGAAAAACACCCGTGGACTCAAGTGTTTATACCTTTACACATTGTAGGAACTTACATCTCTCAAGTGACTGTAAGTAATGGAGAAAGACTTCAAGTGTTTGCTTCTGAATTCTTTGACCTTTTTATTAACACGTTCCCTTTTTTTTCCCTGTCTGTCCCTTCAATAGCACCCTCTCTTTCTAATTCTGCTTAACCATCTCTAGCAAGTAACATGGCAGGGAATTAGAATGTAAAAAAAATCTTTGTATCAGCAAACACTAACAGAAGCATGCCCACAAGAGTTTTTAAGATTACCATCGAATTTATCTATTTTGTGTTTAAATTACAAGCTTCTGAAGTTAGGAACTCAACTTACTGAACAGTACCTATCATAACAGACCAGAAACAGGTTGAAGCACTCAGAAAGCAGGTAATTTTCCTCTTAAACACATCAGTTGCTCTCAAAAAGATACTAGCTTTTCCTTGAACCCTGTATTGGTATTAGGCCTGTTATATGTATTAATAATTGTCTGCAAACTTAACTTACTGTATGTACAATCTGTTGGATATACAAGGCAGAAAAGGGCACACAGAGAAAGGGCTAAGGTAAGAATAGATTTGCAGGACTAAATGAAAAAAAAAATTAACAGCAGGCTCTAGGATAAGCACTGACTTTAATGCTACAGCCTGGTATTTGCCCTAAGTATAATGAAGAGTCACAAAAACCAGTATCTGCAGAACTATACTCACATACCATAGGCGTTGTACATTTTGGGACCCAAATCAGGACGGACAAAGTAGCTTGGCAGCCTAGAAGCCAAATTCAGTCTGCCATCTCTCTTGGTATATTCAGGAAGAGGAAGATTTTCCATCAAGTCCTCAAACCTAGAGAGCAAAGAGAGACAAAGGCATGTTATTTTCCTGTAGCACTTACAGCAGTCCTGTAAGCACTGATATTAAAGGTTACTTACCTTGTAGGCATCATATCTCTGAAGTCCTCCCCTGGAGGCCAATCCTTTAACTTTAGTACCATTGGCTGACCATCATCTGACCTGAGCCGTTCTGCAAGAAACAAATTAAGATTTCTCCATGTAGTATCTCTTTACCACAGCCCACTACCTTGTTAAAACTGTAAGGGTTTTTGTAGCTCTTACAATGCACAGCAAAATGGATCCTGGTTTTGTTTTGGGCTTCCAAGCAATATGATAGTATGATCAACAACAGTTTAACAACTATATATGTATATGGATAGATAGATATAGATATAAGCACCTACAGCAGAAGTTTGACAGATCTTGCACAGCTGCTAAGTTCTTCAGTGTAAACCAAGAAACCATGGTACACCACATTCAAAAAAGCTAAAGGGCAGGTGGTCACAAAGGAAGACAGCCTTTAGTTTTTTTAATTCTTCCTTGCTGGAGGCACTCAAATTGGCAGAATGCCAAAACCAAACATTTGTTCTTCACTTTAAGAGCTTTACATGAGCCCTGACTGGAAACAGAAAGATGGCATTACACATGCAACAGTGGATGTATGTTATGACAGCAATGACCATATCAACTGTTGTTTTACATCACATTTTAGGGCTACCTTAGATCTCAGGGCTAAGAGAGTCTATCTGGAAGCGGTACATGAGTAGCTTAGAACTCACTGTAACATTTAGAGAAAAACAAAGGTCACTCTTCTACCAGATTTTTCACAACTCTACATGAGGCCACCAACTGAAAAATTAGGTGTAGAGCAGTCTTAATACTTTAGCATTCCCATTTCCGCAGGGAGCAACATCCTTCACTGCTTCCTCCCTTACCAAGGATTGTCAGCCAAACTGATCTAGCAGAGCTCCTGACAGCATCGGAAGAGAAAGCATATCTAAGAAATTAGGACTTGGAGACCTGTGAATCATATCTGCGTTACATATCAACAGGCTACAGAAGACAGCCTGAGTTTGCAATATAAAAAAATATTTTATTGAAATTAAAAGGAATTAAGAACTGCAGATACATAAACTGAAATGACTGATTTAAAGATAACAAACTTGGATAAACTACAGATTTTAGAGAGGTGAGTGAACTGAAAAGCTCAAGGACTTGAATTTAAAGATGTTTCACAACTTCCATATTCAAGATTTTGAACTCATCAAGGATCTTTGTTCTATACAAGAAGCAGCCTGTAGGGAGGCTATTCAGAAAGGACAGAATGAAGTACTACCTGGATGAAAACATAGATCTGACAAATTACATGAAACTGGAAAAACCCGAGAAAATATCTCATCAGAAAAGAAAAGCAGGTGTAAGAAGGATCGAAACAAAAAGCCAGACCTTTCAAAAGTCAACTTTGAGCCCAGAAAGTATTAAAAGAAACAGCAAAAGATTAAAATTAATTAAAGTATCATATAGAATAATCTCAATAACTCCTCCAAAGTCAGTGGCTGTTCTACATCTCTTTGGTAACTGAAAGCGAGGATGGTAGCCAACCACATATTTCAAAAATTTAGAACTCATGTAATGCAGAGAAGTCAGAGACGTTAGGTGATTTGCCAACAGTTTTGGTAAGGATTAGTGTGTGAATCTCTAGTAGCAAATAATACTCCTCTATATTAGGGATTGAACATGGCTGAAGAAACTCCAAATAAAATATATTTAAAAGAAACTATCAAGAGTGATAAGGTTTTCCAACCTAGGTCACTAATATTTCTCATGTATAGTGTACTAAAGTCTTTGTCTGAAAGAAAAGCCAAAGCTGATTTTGCTGAAAGGAGCGTATCTGTTTGGAGACAAACTACAAGTAACATTTCTCAAAGATAACTTGACCCATTCAAATTCACTATTTTCATGAACGGTCAACCCCAGCACAAAAGTGAAGAGTTTGTGAACTTTCCCAATTACTGTTAATACACAAAGACCACACCATTATATCTTCCAAGGCCATTTATTTCTGATTAATAACAAAAACAGTATGAAATTTAACAGTACAAAATACAATATTCTGTACTAACCATATAAAAAAACAAGTCAAAAGCTGGGAGTTCTTTGATTGGAAAATGACTAGGAAGGGAATATTCTTGGTCTGCAAATCTATCACTTCATTGACTGTTGAACGAACATTCCATTAAGTCATCCAACAGTTCACCATTTCTGCAATATGCACACAGCAATAAATACAGAAAACATTTTATACTCAACTTTAAAATCAGCAACATTGCAATGAAATATTACATCTCTAACATCTCTAACTATAAGACCACTCAGATCTAGGTATATACAATCTAAAATGGAGCACTCTGCTTTTCAGAAGCTCTTTAACCTGATCAGTTATGTCCCCAGAAATTTTAGCTGGTTAGTTTCCCCATCCACACTTGACAGAAGGTTTTCTCAAGGAAGAACTCGAGCATTAAATAATGTGTTAATCATGTGAGGCATGCATATAGCATTGCTCTTCATAATACATATAAATTTGTATTTGTACTCACAGATGATCTACTACAAAAATTATTTGCAATGTTAAATTTACCTGACTGATGTATTCCACCAAATCCAAGTTTTAGTATCAAAAGTCTCAGTCTGTTTTAGCTCTGCAGGTTCCCTTCAGTTTTACAATAAAAACTGAAGTTGAAAGGAGAGCAAAGGTAGACACATTACTTACTGTCTTAAAAATGGTAACTAAGGATTAACTTCACTGGGAAAAGTTAAAAAAACCCAACAAAGTAGTTTCCCAGTGCAGATAGTTCTCTTGGACAGTCCGGCCCTAATCTTCACCAATAAACCATTTTCTAGGGTGTGCTACAGGTAAGGAGCAATGGCCTCCTTGGATGAGACTGATAGGTATTCAGATTTTTTCTTAATTTATTTTTTTGGAAAATAGATGGAACATGAAGAGTTGAAGACAGCAAGACAGACTGCTCAGTTAAACTAGTCAGCCATAAATATTACTTACTAGATATTATCTCAAAGCCATCCCAGAAGTCACGCACTTTCACGTCTGAAATTATGGCACAGTTCCTGCAGTTCACCAAATCTACATCTTGATCTCCAAATTCCAGGCTGAAAGCTTCTGGTTTCCAAAGCTCTGACTTCAACTTCTTATGGACACCAGATACCAGCACGGGCTGAGAATACAAAGATGAATGCTTACTCCACCATAACTGAATTTCTTACACATGCAGCCAAACTTTCTTAAGAGAGTCAAGACTCCTGGCTACCACCATACAAAAGACACCACAAATCTATTTTCATCCATGTCTGGTTTTTGTGCATCAAGCAAATAACCAGAGTCAAAGCAAACTTTAGTTCCACGCCATGTGCAGTTGCCTTAGAAGTGGTGTTGGATTAACTTGCCAAGACAAGCGCATTAAGTCTCCATGGCAAGGTGTTGGCAGCAGGTGTAGGCTCTGTGAGAGGAGGCTGGGAGCTGCCCCATGGTGGACACAGATGGTTCCACCTAGCTCAACATCACTGGCCAAAGTTGAGCCCATAGTTGATACTGGTGGCATCTCTGTGATAATGAGAAGGGTAAAAAGTTCTCCACAGCTGATGCGGGTGTGTATGTGAGAGAGAGAGAGAGAAAGACAGAGAAAGACAGAGAGAGAGAGAGAGAGAGAGAGAGAGAGAGAGAGAGATGGGGACACAACACATGGACAGCAGGCAGGCCACGGGGAGAGAAACAGTTCTGCATACACCAAGGTCAGAGAGAGGGAGAGAGAGAGAGATGGGGACACAACACATGGACAGCAGGCAGGCCACGGGGAGAGAAACAGTTCTGCATACACCAAGGTCAGAGAGAGGGAGAGAGAGAGAGATGGGGACACACAACATACGGACAGCAGGCCACGGGGAGAGAAACAGCTCTGCATACACCAAGGTCAGTGATGGAGGAAGTGTTCACAGCCCATCAAAGAGCATGGTGAGGCAGGCTGTTCCCCTGCAACCTGTGGAGGACCACGGTGAAGTAGAGATCCACCTGCAGTCCACAGAGGACCCTGCACTGCAGCAGAGGGATTTTCCCTGGAGGAAGCGGCAGTCCATGGAGAGCTCATGCTGGAGCAGGCTCTGGCAGAAGCTGTGGGGAGAATCCCATTAATAAGCAAACTTTCTGGCAAAAACTGTGCCCTCTGGGAACCCATGCTGGAGCAACCCATGGAGACAACTCATGCTGGAGCCATTCGAGAAGAATAGTATCCTGTGAGAGAAACTCCACACAGAAGCAGCGGGAAAGTGTGAGGAGGAAAGGGCATGTTATGAACTGACCACAACCCCTATCATCCCCACTGTGTCACTCCAGGGGTTGTAGGAGGGAAGAGGTAGAATAGTCAGAGATGAGAAAGTAAAGTTGAGCCTTTAGGAAAAAGGTGGAGTGGGGGGAGAGGTAAGGTGTTTACTGATTTGTCTTTCTTCTCTACTACTCTACTCTATTTTTAATTGGCAATAAATTCAACTCCTTTATCACAAATTAAACTGTTTTGCCCATGACAGCAATCACTAAGGGATCTCCCTGGCTTTATCTTGACCCACAAACTTCTTCGCCTGATTTTCTTCCCTTGTTCTGTTGAGAAGGGGAAGTGAGAAAGCAGCTGCATAAGGGGGTCTGGCAGCCAGACAGGGTCAATCCACCTGTGGCAGTACAGTAGGTGTATAATCCTACCACCTGTCCTTTTTCTTAAGCAGATGTGAAACTACCACTAGGAACAGCACTTGTAGTAATCCTTCTCACATGGAATTTTTGTATTTTAATATGAATTGTTTAACTACTTCACTCATTATTTATGTAAAATCACAGATCAACATTAATTTCATAGGACAAAACCAAGTAGTGGAAAAAGGCTGTTCACTTGCAAAAGGGGTTTTAAGATGTTTAGGCTAAATGATGTACATATATATTCCACACAGGTATTTCAGTGGCCTCTCCCCATAAACACTTAAACTGTTTGCTAAACTGACAACAATTGGCAAAGGTATACCAGACACTCCTCCCAACATTGCCAAAACCTTTCAGTTCCTCTCACCACATCATCTCAAAAGAGAGTTACCAAACTTGAGAGAAAACGAAGAGAGTACGCAGTGAACTTGCACACAGACGACTCCCACCTGAAAAGCTTTAGGTTTAGTAACTGCTACATATGTTCAAATGGCAGTTCCCATGGCTACACAAGTTTGAATTGATTCCAAGCTGTGTCCTACATGTTAACAGTGATCTCACGGTGGGTCTTGGTTTATTCACATGAAGAGATCAGCACAACCCTGAGAAGCAGAGATGTCCCTAGATGTAGTATCAGCGTGTTAGGCAAAGATACCTACAGAGCTATATACAAGCAACTTCAAGGTCACACTGCTTAAAAACATTCCAGTAACTAACTGCTGCTTCCTTTGTATTGCCCAATGGCGTCTAAAAGGCCTAGTTTTGATTTTAGTCTCTAAGTGAGAACAACTATTAATTCGGAAATGAATGGAAAAACCCCCCAACTCTGGGGATAACAGAAATGGCCTTGGTTTTCAAATACATAACACAGCCATTAAGTTCTAGAAGGCAACAATGAAACCTCAACTCCAGAAGAGTGAGATTTAAGAATACAAAATTCCAGTGAATTTCAGGGGAGTGAAAAAAAGCAAAAAACCCCACAGAAACACTTAGATTGGAAGTGACTACCCTCACACTGAGAAAGAGTATTTTCTTGTGCTAAGGCTGAACTTCCTGCACCCACTCCCAATTTGTCCTGTCAGTGGGCATTGACAAGAGCCTGGCTCCCTCTTCTTAAGATTTCCTCTCCACACTCTCCTGAGCCTTCTTTCCTCTAGGCTGAACTGTCCCAGCTCGCTCAGCCTCTCTTCATTTAAGTGATGCTCTAGTCCCTTCACCATCTTTGTGACTTTTTGCTGGGCTTCCTCTAGTACTGTATAGTATTCCTCTAGTATCCTCTTTTGAATTGAGGAGCTCAGAACTGAACACAGTACTCCAGGTGAGGCTTCTACCAGAGCTGAGTAAAGGGGAACCATCACTTCCTTTGACTTGCTGACAACTCTTTTTGTCATGAGGTCACATTCTTGCCTCACAGTAACTCCCTTGCCCACTGGGACCCCAAGATCCTTCTAGGCAAAACTACTTTGCAAATGGTTGCTTCTCAGCAACTGCTGCAGGATGTTATTCTTCATTGATGTGCAGGACATCACGCTTTCCCTTGCTGAACATCACCAGATTCTTCTCAGTCCAGTTCTCCAGCCTGTTCAGACCCTCTGAACAGAAGCACAACCATCTGCTGTATCAGTCATTCCTCCTAGTTTTGCATTGACTGCAAACTTGCTAGGGGTCTACGAACCCTATCCCATCTAGGTCACTAATGACGTGATATGTACTACTTACCCCAAAAGTGACCCCCTATGATATACCACTAGTGACAGTGCTCTCACACAGGGCATTTCAGTCAGTTTTAAGTCCACCACACTGCTCACTTACCAAGTCTGTACTTCACTTTGTCTGATGACATTATAACAGTGTAAAAAGCCTTTATTAAAGTTAAGATAAAAAACATCCAGTACTTTCCCTTCATCCACCAAGCCAGTCATCTCATCACAGAAGGCCTGAAGGCAGGTTAAGCATGATTCAACCAGTATTCCTGAGCTCTTCTCTTCATGACCATATGTGTCCCCTGGGATTCTTCCAAGCAAATATCCGAGAAGGTGAAAGCCTGCTCTCCCAAAGCCCAGGTACGTGATCATGACTTTCTGCTTTGCTCCCTCCTCTCAGAATCTTGATCTGAATGCCAAATGTGCCCCATATCTCCACATCAACAACAAGGTCTTCCTTGTGTGGAAGCATAAGGTCCAGAACAATTATCCTTCCCTAGCTGCTTCCTTGATCAGCTGTCTCATGATGTTGACATCAACGCACTTCAGAAAACTTCAGGACTGCTTGTGACCTCTTGTGTTGCTCCTCCAGCAGCTATCAGGGTGGTCCCATGAGGCCCAGGAAAAGTCAACACAAGGCTTCCTCCAGTTTTCTGACGAGAGCCTTAACATGTTTTTATGGTCACTTGGTCTGTAGCAGATACTTGCCATAATGTTGTCCATGTTACTCTGCTCACTAATCCTGGCTCATAAGTTCTTGAATGGCTCATCATCAGTTTTTACACAATTTCAAGCATTCTAGCTTCTTCCTCACAAAACCAGCAATGCTCCCTCCTCACCTTCCTGGTCTGTCATTCCTGTGTTCTTAGTCCCGAACAACCTCTGTCTATTCCTTCCCATAGCATGAGCTATCCCACCACTTTGTCATACCAATGAGACGACAGCTGTGCAACTGCACACTAATTCCTCCTGTTTGTTCAATGTGCTGCATCCATCGGTGTACATGTACTTCAGAAAGTCACCTAGTCATGTTCATTTCTCAGAAACAGTATGAGAGCTTTCTTCACAATGCTGTGATGCACACAGATCCTTACTTACATGCATATGCTTGAGGTGGACATCTTTCATTCTTTGTTTCTTGAGTATGGGATTATTCCTGTTCAGATCACCTCACACTGCTTGCTTGCCAAATCAATCAACTAATTCCTTCCTTGATCTCTGGTCATACTCTCCCTCCCTTGTTCCTGCTTATAGCTCTCCTTGTAAGGTTGGCCAGCCTGTTGACAAAGACGCTTTTTTGTTTTGCTTAGATGGATCCTACCTCTTCCAAGCAATCCTCAATCCTCAAACAGGGTCCCATGATCATAGAACCCTCTTGGTTAAAACCAGCTGTGCAAACTACAGTTGACATGCAGGATCTGTCCATTCCTCTACCCATCACTGGCAGGAGTAAGAAAACCATGAAGGCTCCATGGCCTTGATTAATACTCCCAGAGCCATAGAGTCACTCTTGATACTATCTGGGTCTCCCCAGTAGTACTGTGTGTGCCAATATGGAAAAGCAGCAGAGGGCACATGTTTGAGGGACAGATAAGCTTTGGTAGTCTTTCCACTATGTCCCACATGTGAGACCCTGACAAGCAGCAAACCTCCCCAAGATAACAAAGCAAATACAGCAATCTCAAATCTTAATATACTCCCTCATTCTAGCAAAAATGGCAACATTAAGGCAATAAAAAAGTTTAAGCATATTCTACAACAAACTCTAGCGAACATGTCTGAGTAAAATAACAATACCTTTCACACGATGTGTAGAAAGCATTGCCTGGTAGACTTTAACCTGATGGATAAACCAGCTGTCTTCAGTACAGAAAAATAATGATATTTTGATCCCTGCTGTAGTCACTTGACCACTTGTAAATAGCAACTAAAAGAAATCCCAAAACAACCAAACTACCTAACTTAGTAGAACCCTTCTGGCTATTAAGCAGCAAATTTGCCATGGAAAAATGAAAATATTCTCTCTCATGAAGAACACAGATAGGGCTCCAAGATAAAATGACAGTGGATTTGCCTGGTAGACATCTCCTGCCAAATCTGCTCTCAAACTACAGGGGGATAACAAAAACCAAACAAAACAAACAAACAAACAAACAAACAAAACAAAACAAAAAAAAAAAAAAAAAAAAAAAAAAAAAAAAAAAAAAAAAAAAAAAAAAAAAAAAAAAAAAAAAAAAAAAAAAAAAAAAAAAAAAAAAAAAAAAAAAAAAAAAAAAAAAAAAAAACCACCACCACCAAACCTCCAGTGCCACACCAAATTTACAGTGTCTCAAAAAAAGAGATCTCCTAGCATGCAAATTCAGAAAATACCAGATTGCTATAGGATGAGAACCCTAACAGCATCCCCAGATGAGCAACAACCATTTTCAGGAGAGCAAAATGCTCTTGAAAAACAGCTTCAGCAAGAATTACTCTTACAGTCTCAGTGAATTCTGGGGTAAGACAGAGTTTAACTTATTTCTGACGATTTCTAAGACAATGGACTCAAAAAATGTTGCTCTTTCTGAGTGATGGTGAAAGAGTGCCATTTATTATCTAAGCATTAAGGGAAAAGAGTTTTTTCTTTTAACAATCTGGGATGCCACCATAGCTGAGATCTTCATATGGCACAGATCTAGTGTCCAGTGTGTACTTATTGTGCTGGGGAGGGTGGATAAAGGGTTTTTTCCAAATAACCTTTCCCAAACCACAAAAGAGGAAGAGGATTTGGGGAATGGTGGTAGAATTAATGTTTTTTCACTTCACTTTTAAAGGTGCAGCTGGGATGTACAGGAGGATGTAAACCAAGGAAGAACTTTGACAGAGCATAGTTTCTTGAGAGAGTCTCTGCTTGAAGAAATTATGTTTAAAAGAAACTTGTTGAGACAGTAACACCTGCCTGGGTCACATGCTCTCTCTTTTGCAGGAACAAAAGAGGTTGTTTGATTCCTTTTCTCATTGTAACAGGAAACTCAAATAACTGCAACACCACCTTGAGGATTGCTGAATGAGCAAAGGACTTGCCCAGTCTGTTCCTATTCAAGGGGTCCTCTGAATGATAAAATGGTCCAAAAGCATCAATAGCATACCTTGGGGCAAAGCCTAAAATAGTGGGTCACAAAGAGTACACCAGCATGGCAGTTGTAGCCAGAGGTTCAGGATGTGCACCAACTTGGATGGCGATGCACACTGCAAGCTACACATTGGACAGAAGAGCCACAATCACATCTCTGTACTCCATAAGCAAGACTCATTACCAGTCAAGAATCCCAGGGTCACAAGCGGCATCTTGCACATGCTGATTAACCGGTCTCATTGGCAAAGAAACTGACAAGCACATTTTTGTAAGCATTCCCAAGATATTTAGGATCCTCCTAGGAGAGACAGGTAGTATTTCCTGACAGAAATGTTGAGAAAATTATCAAAGTATACTAACCAGAAACTAAGAAGCTCTTTGCAAAGAAAAGCAGATGGTGGACACCACAGCACTGCAAAAGAATGATCTGAAATCCCTCATAAATCAGAAAAATATAACAGGATGACAAATTTTAAAAAAGAAGGAGATTCCTATGCACCCCGACAAAGTCAGAGCAGGAAGGCAACTGCACTTAGTGGGAAGCTGGCAATGAAGTTTCTAGTCAGACAAGTGAGGGTGTGCTGCACTGTACTTTCCTCCATCTATTAGGAGCTGGCCAGAGGAGTCACAAACAGGAATGCAGCTGGTGGCACAACAGTCATCTCTGCAGTTCTCACAGCTATGTTCTAGTAGTGCTTGTGCCCAAGGAACCCAGAGAATGTGCAGTTCCACGGGACAGGCTACACTTAAATGAAAAGTACTCTACTTCAATCAGGAATAGATTCTAAGTGCCAAAAGAGGTACATGCAGCCGGTTCCTCCACCACATCTCAGCGTCTTGTGAACCACCATAAGTAAGTATGGAATGTGACTTCCAAGCACATTAGCACTATAGCAACAGACTAGCTCACAACAAGCACTTGTCCAGAAAAGATGATGAGGGACTTAATGGTCTAGTACCAATGGTCTCAATTCTGAGTAGTCAGCGAAGGTAACTGTGTCAGAGCCAGCTGCAGAACCAAGTACCACGAATACAGTTTGAACAGCAATGGACATTATCCTCTGTTAGAGCTGTGGGTGCAGTTCCTTTCAGCAGCAATCATTCACCCATTTTTTAAGATTCAGCTTGTCTGACCAGGCTGATCTTACTGACTCTCTGGAGAAGTCTAAGCTGCAGCACTGCGGACTGACATCTGAAAAAGTGGCTATGCTGAGAGCAGGTCTAAGGTACAGTCTGTTGTCTGAAGGCCTAATCGCTTGATGGCACCTCTGACAGTTCATGGGAGTGCTCCATGAGTGACTTGCTGAGTCCAAAACAATACTTGGGTTCCCACTGGTAGTAGAGTTTAGGGTGAGATTCTGTATCAAGCACATCCAAAATTCAGTAGACTACTGCATGCAGCATTTCCGCTCTTGCACATGCTGCAGCTGGAAGGAATTGACCCTTCCCTGAAGCTATAAAGCATCAAGCGTGGGGTAAATGCTAAGGTGCACACAGGAAATCGAGTGGATTTATTACTGTAGTAAAGCAGAGCAGGTTCAGAATGAAGCACACTACAACTAAAATGGCTGTCACAGCAAACACTGTCATGGTAAGCTGAGAAAAGCTCAATATGCAAGAGCACATGGGCTCGAGTCAATATAGCATAGAGTGAACAGGGCTGCTGTATCTCCTGTTTATAAAGCTACAGTTAAAATATTCATTCACCATATTCACTCAGGAGCAACTGGCCAAAGTTTGAATAGGATGTTTTTACCAAGGTACAGACTGCAATTTCAGGACACTTATAAACAGCAAGGGTTGGGTACGTATCACCCACCTGGCCTTGTTTCCAGCATTCCCTGAAGATCTTCCAGTTGTTTTTGTTGCTGGGATCATGAAGGCAAAGAAGTCTACCATCACACAGCCAAGAGTGGGAAGTGTGTGGATCCAGCACATTTAATCCCATTACCATTTCCTTCACCTCCCTCTGTGTATCAGCTAAATTACTAGCTCGTTTTGCAGCATCAGACGTCTTTTTGTTTTCCACCACAGAAGCAATGATATGGTCCAAGAAGTTTGGCAGGCTGGCTTTACCTTTGGCCCCCTAGAAGACATAAATCCAGAGGTAAGTTTAGTCTTGCAACAGTATAAGTATTAACTGCAAATATTAGCGCATATCTGCTCTCCTTCAGACTTTAGTCAGACACCTTGCTACCAGGAAAACATGCATCAGAAACAAACTAGCTCCACGTATCCAAGTAAGAACAGAAATGGCTATGGCTCTGTTTTACAATGGTAAAGGTTAAAATAACCAACTAAAGGCTACCTAGAAAAATGTTATGCAGACATAAAATAGAAAACATTTATGATCTAAATTCAGCTACTTTGACAGTAAAAATAGGTCATATTTTTCCTAACTTCATTAATATCTCAACTGTATTTCCCTTCCCCATTTTCCTCATCCCATTACTAAGGAGGTGAATTCAATCTTGGGACACATAAGCTGATGGATATATGAACACTAAGTAAACACCGACAGAGAGAGGAGAAAGTGCTTCCTGTATGTCAATGGAACCACTAGTAAACAGACTCTCCGGTTCTGGTTGTCATGCTCCTCAAGTGACATTTAAAACTCTAGGGGTGCTTAAAATTTGTAACAAGTTAGCAACACTCTTAAATTTTGTTTAATGTAAAAAAATTAAAAGCCTGCCTATAGGTCTTGTTTATAGGAAAACACTTAGGACACTAAATATATTTCATATATTCAACAGAAGATAAACACTTACTGGATCTTTAGTCACACATTTGTGGGAAGGGGCAGGGGTGTGATAGATTTCTGGTAGCAAAAACCTTCTAATTCAAGTGAAAAAAAATCACAACAAAGAAATCAACACCACTCCCTCCCCCCTCTCAAAAATTCCCATCTTCTTAAAAAATAAAATTCAATAGATAAAAAATTTACCATATAGTTATCAATCTAAAACATAATGTCCATTACTGAATATATTAATTCAGTAAAAAATGCTTATGGAATTGTAGAAGAGTCTAGGTCCAATAGAAGATCTAGAGATCATATGGTGTAAATTTCTGTTGAAATTCTGTTTCATTCCCCTGGGCTGGGTCATGCCGAACTTTAACTTCACAGGGAAGGAGATTAATTCACTTCTCAGGGCAGCCTATTCCACTGTTCGAATGTAAAGGGAGAATTTCTTCTTATATCCAGATAGAATTTCTCCTGAAGCAACTGGTATTGCCCCTTGCCCTGTTAACCATGCATCCTTCCAAAAGGAGTACCTCCATATTCCTTACAACCACTTTTTAGATTCAGTAAGACTGATCAGATCTCCAAAGCTTTCTCTTCTCTAGGATCACGAGAACCAGTTTCTAGAACTTTTCCAAATGTGTCAAGCTCTCCAATGCTTTAATCATTCTTTATGGCCCTTCACTGGATCCCATGAAATTTTTCACTGTCATTCTTCACCTGGGGATATCCAGCTGGAAACAGTGTTCCTGGTGTAGCCCAACAGGGGCTGAGTGAAATAACCACATTCCTTGACGTGCTCCAGCTGTATGCTTCCTGATGCAGCCCAGGACTGTTTACCTTTGCAGCTGCAGGTGTGCAGTGCTGGACCAGGTGCAGCTTGTTGTCCTCCAGGACCCTGGGCTCCTTTCAGAGGCTCTGCCCCATTGCTAGTCAGACTGCACTCTCTACTGCTGCCTGGAATCGTATTAGTTTTCTACAGCCCATCTTACGCAAGTAAGACTAGAGCATAACATCATCTGCTTTGGTCTTAAAAATGTAGCATTACTCTGACACTCTAGAGGCTGTAAGATAGATAATAAGCAGCTTAACTATTAAAGACAATGCTTATTATTCTTCACAACAAACTATCAATACTCCAGAAAGAACAAGATGATTCTCTTCATGAGCAGCAGTCTTGCTTCTCTCAATTTGAGTAACACAGCTGTTGTTTCTCAGGTATGTTTTACTCGTTCTATATGAAGCATACAGACATTCAAGTCAGGAGCTGGACCAGAGTTCTCCACAAGTGCTTTAAATCTAAATTACTCAGTGAAGATCAGAAGTCAGGAAAAGTGAAACAACACATTACACAACAAATCTGATTACATGCGACGAGAGAATGCATAGAGTTGCTGGGACAGGGATACAAGTTGACACAGGCCATCTTAAGCCTTGAAGGAGTAAGTTGCTTTAAAATAAGTGACCACAATTTCTTTGCCTGTACTCAGTGATGAGAGGCAGAAGTATTCTTGGATTCACTTTCCTGTAGCAGTATCATATTTTTACGTACAGTTCCCTCTACCAAAACCAACCAACATGAATTATTATTAAGGTTCCAGCCAGCCAGCCAGCCTGCCTGGCAGAGAGTTAAAAAAAATCTGCTGTGAGACAAGACATTTCATCTTCCTACTTACTCTATCTGCCTAAGCTTTTGGAGAAAGTATTCACCAAAAAGAGTTTTAAGCATTGATAAATTCCACAGAATCTTCTCCTTAAATTAAATCCTTCTAACCACTACAAATAGCATTGATTTGTTCAGGTTTTTCTTAAAGTTATTTCTTCCAAAATGGATTAAAGTATCCCTGTTCCAGAAAAGGCATTCAGAAATAGCAACTACACCTTAAACTCACAGAATCACAGAAGCATAGAATATGCTGAGTTGGAAGTGACCTATCAGGATCATCGAGTCTAACTCCTGGCCTTGCACAAGACACACCAAGAATCCCACCCTGCACTGAGCACGTTGTCCAAACGTGGTTATTCAGCTGCCTGGTGGACATTTTGTCCAGAAGGATACGAGAGAGAAATCATCAAAAATTTACTTCCAGAAAGATTATATCTACTGGCTTTCCTAGATGAATGAGGTGGCCCTGTCATAGAAGGAAATCAGGTTCAACTTCCAACCACATGAAACCATGCTGGCAGTGACCAATAACTGAGTTGTACTCCAGATGTTTTCCAATGCTTCCCAGAATAATCTTTTTCATTATTTTACTGAGCACTTAAATGAGACTGACACACCTGTAGTTTCCAGGGTCCTGCTCTTTGCCCTTTTAGAAAATCAGGACAACGTTTGCCAGCTTCCAGTCAGCTGGGACCTCTTGAAATTCCCAAGACCACACGAGAATCATTGAGAGAGGCCTTGTGATGACATCAGCAGCTCTCTGAAGATTCTCAGATGAATCCCATCAGGCCCCATAGATTTGTAGTGATCCAGATGGAGCAGCAGATCCCACCCAAATACATTCTAGCTCAAATGCCTTTCAAGAATACATAAGTTTAAGGAACTGGTTTACTCTTAAGTTTTTGTCTTTTTTTTTCTGTGGTATGCTCTTACAATATTTTTAAAGCTGTGAAATTTACAGTGAGCTGTTGTAGGGATGCTGATTATCAACTAAATGTATAGGCTGTATTTAACCCATTTTCTTGGTCTCTTGGAAAGAAAAGCCTCTCCTCAGCAGTAGTAAACTAAAACTAAGATTTAGCATAAAAACTCTCTACAAATTTGTAGGGTGATGAGTTTTGGTGAGGTATTACATTTGTTTCAACATTCAAGAGTAGAGTACTATAAAAACATTTAGATGAAAATTCTTCCCTAGAACAGACATCATTGAAGGAATACAAAATTATTTACCGTAGAAGCTGGAGAAAATACTGGAGGAAAGGGGATTCCTGTGTCTGACGGAACCTGAGGAAGCTTTCCTGGCCCTGTGTGTAGCAGATCTCTGAGGCTGGAGCCTTCAGCTTTGTTGCTAGATGTCACTGGGCCCAACAAGAGACTATTAAACAGCTTTGGGGTTAGCGGGGAAACCTTTGTACTGGAGTTGAAGGAATCTAATCCAAAGGGTGAATGGGATTCTTTATTAAGCACTGATCTCAGTGATCCTGATTCTGCAAGATAAATATAAACATTATGGGGAGAGTAGAGAAAAAAACCCATAAGAGGCAAAGTTAAAATGATCACCAAGTTTTCTGACATTATTTACTCTTGCATTAAATAGGATATTAACAGAATCTGGTGGTAACAGTAAGTTATCACTGTAACAGTGAATGAGGCACCTCAATGAGAATCAGACATCAGATACTACACATAGATTTTGCCCTTCATATGCTGCTAAGGTTTTGAACAGCACAATAGATCTGATCTGAAAAGATCTGACACATGCAAACACACAATTTTTTAAATAGATTCAATTAAAAAACATTTCCCTGACTTTCTGAATTAATGCTTTGATAGTAAATATTTCAAATTTTAATGGTAGTCAAAATATTACAGTGACTAAGACCTGCAAAATTTGTGAATGATTCACCAATATTTAACAGCAACATGTAAAGTAGTCCCTTCTAGACATATGGACAGGAATAAATCCCGTGTCAGTCATGCTACCTCTAACATCTAGAAAGTGTATTCACTCCAAATGCTGAGTATTAAAGATGCTCTAAGCTTTCATCTAACTCTCCAACTGGACTCCGGTCTCAGTTCCTTGGAAATGCACTCTTCACATAGTACACAAAACAGCTGTATTTACTTCAACGGTTATAAAGTGACAAAGCTGCATCTGAAATGAATTTCCATCATTTTACATTAGGATACCAGCTTCTAAGAAAATAAATACACAAAGTGGCACAGAAATAAACTGTGAGTGACAAGACAGTATTGTCTTCAGCTGTATCATCTTTCCAGCTTTGCATTTTTCTAAGCCTGTAGAACAAAACTGGTTTTAAGTGGCAAAGGAAGAAAACTTACTTTTTTCTTTTCTATTTAGGGCTAGACACTCTCACTAAGTAAAGCAGTATGTAATCATTTATCTTTTAATTCCAATCCCAGAGGGCATTTCTTCTGCTCACCTTTTGTTTCCTCTTTTGCTTTTTGTGTTGCTAAATCTGCAAGCCAGTGTAAAGCTGACGAGGGAGCTGTTTCTGGACAAAGTGGTCTGTTAGCCTTTACTTCCGCAGTGTTATTGGTTGGTAATGTCTCTGTTTTTGCAGATTCTTCTATCCTACTATCAGTTGCTTCAGATTTTGGTACAGTGTCCCCTTCTACTTGCCCCACTCCTGCTGTCCCTGCTCCAGTGGAAAAGGCATTCTCGTTTCCAGAGACTGATGCACTAGGATTTACAGTTGGAAGCTAAAACAAAAAAAATAAACAACCGCTAATGTTGAATAAAGGGAAGAGTTCAACTTGGAAGATATTTTCGATAACCCATGCATTTGGTTTTGTCTGTTGTTTTTCTTTTTCCATTTGCTATAAGCACACAGTAACGTTAATTTATGCTTAGGTAGCAGTAGAATACCGGAGAATTCTTATCTGTGTGTATTCACCTTTACACTGTGGTGTGAATTCTTACCATGTCATCTTTTAGTCATTTTTTAACATAAGCCAAATATTTTTGATTTCTTCCTTGCTGTTTTTTTTTCATTACAGGAGAATTTTTTGTGTCGATAGTTACACAACTGCTCTAGATTCCTTCAGGAACCACAACAAGATAAAAGCACATGTTGCAAGCTACTCATAGTGGTTTGTTTTAAAATACAGCATCAATATGAATGGCTTCCTACCCAATTTTTGCATAAGAGTATTAGCCCAAATAACCACTTGGTAGACAACAGATGCAGTTCATGTCCCCAAAAAATGCCCTAGAAGACTTCTGCTAAACTAAAACACTCAGGGTACATATGGAGAAAGTATGTTTCACAATAGATTAGCCTAAAGGATCTAACATCTTAATAGATCTTAAAAATGTAAAAGTCAAACAAGGTAATTTCAGCTTCAAATTACATACCTGTGATATTCCATTAGTGACAGCTGGTCTCAACACTGATTTGTTCTGTCGGTTAATACACGGACAATTGGCTTTAATACCCCATTTTCCTCGTGCTGCATGAACCATGTCTCCAATATTATAAAGCGCTGTAAAGAAAGTTAGGTCTTTAATAACATATGCACAGAAATCTAAAAAAAGGTCTAAACTATATCTTCAAAGGGGTGGGATTTTTTCAGTATTACTGCAAAGTATCTTTAAGGTCACATGCTATATAACAAGACATTGTCCCTGAACAGTGTGACAAACGGTGCTACCAGTACCTTCATGATGTCACTGAGAGGCTGTCAAATACGGTAAATCCTACAGATTATCATCTGCTTCTACTATTCCATGTAGGGTCCAACGATACTGCAATGAGGTGACTTTGAACCACCACAGAAAGCTATATAATCCCTGAAGCAATGCTGAAAGGATTTGGAGCACAGGTGTTCACCCCTATCCTCCCGGTACACACAGATGTAATTAATTGACCAGGTGAATACCTGGCTGTATGGCTGGTGCCATACTCAACAGTTTTGCCTTCTATGACCACGAATCTACTTCTGAGAAGTCAGGTCTCTTGGGAGCAGATGGGATTCACCTGCCCAAGCAGAGCAAGAGGGCCTCTGCCAACAAGCTGACCAGATTTATATAGAGAACTTTAAAACTAGGTTTAGTGGGGAAAGGAGATGCAGATTTGAGCAACAGACAAGAGCCAGGAGCTATCGACATATTAGGAACCAACAGGGAAATACCTGTGAAATAACTCAAAGGAATTTTGGCATGTTCCTGTCAAGAGGGAACAGGTTGATAGCCCAGCTGGAGGGCCTCTTCATACTAATGCATGCAGCTTGGGCGATGAGCAGGAGGAGCCAGAAGTCATTGTGCAACTAGGAAGTGAGAATCTAATCTTTATCATTGAACGTGATAGAATGAATTATAGAACTCGTGCACTGTGGGGAGGTGCTTTCCATGTAAAACAACATACTGACCACACAGAGCTGTCATGGGTCAAGAAGGACCTCCTGATCAAACTAAAATCTAACAATGAAATGCAGAGGCAGCAGAACCAGGGACACATAATCCTGGATGCTGCCTGGATGTGCAGAGATGGCATCACGAAACCTAAGGCACAGACGAAAATGGGTTTGACAAGGGATGCAGAGTATAATAAGGGTTTCAACAGTTATCCTAGCCAGAAAAGGAAGATTGAAGACAATGTATACAACACACACCATCTGCACTAAATAAGACCTCTGAGCTGGTGACACCTGACATGGAGAAAGCTGACATACTCAACATTTTTTTTTCCACCAGTTTTCAGTTGTATATCCTCTTCCCACTTCTCTCAAAGCAGAAACTGGGGGAATAAAGTTCCTCCTCTTGTTGGAGAACCACAGAAAATCTCAAGCAGGAAGAGGACCATGAGGATCACTGAGAACAACTCCCTGCTCCTAACAGGAGCTCCTAACACTAAACCACATGACTAAGAGCATCATCCAGACACTCCTTGAACCTGACAGGCTTGGTGCCCTGACCACTTCCCTGGAAAGTCTGTTCCAATGCCCAACCCCCCTCTCAGTGGAGTCTGAACCTCCCTCGATGCAGCTTCATTCCATTTCCTTGTTTCCTACTGCTGGTCACCAGAGAGAGGAGATCAGCACCTCCCCCTTTGTAGACCCCTTTGAGGAAGCTGTAGACTGTCATGGGGTCACCCTTCAGCCTTCTCTTCTCCAAGCTGAACAAAGCAAGTGACCTCAGCTGGTCCTCCTAAGCCTCATCCTTGACACCTTTCCCCATCTTGGTCATCCTGCTCTGGACACACTCACAGTCAGATGCCCTTCTTGTACTGAGGTGCCCAAAACTGCATACAGTATTTGAGGTAGGGATGCACCTGAGGAACCGGAACATATAAAAGTCCATGAAACCTGGTAAGATGCATCCCAGGATCCCGAGGGATTGGGCTGATGTAGTTGCCAAGTCACTCTCCATCATACTTGGAAAGTCCTGGCAGTCTGATGAAGTCCCCAGGAACTGGGAACAGGGAAACATCATGCTCATTTTTAAAATGGGTCAAAACGAGGNTCCTAACACTAAACCACATGACTAAGAGCATCATCCAGACACTCCTTGAACCTGACAGGCTTGGTGCCCTGACCACTTCCCTGGAAAGTCTGTTCCAATGCCCAACCACCCTCTCAGTGGAGTCTGAACCTCCCTCGATGCAGCTTCATTCCATTTCCTTGTTTCCTACTGCTGGTCACCAGAGAGAGGAGATCAGCACCTCCCCCTTTGTAGACCCCTTTGAGGAAGCTGTAGACTGTCATGGGGTCACCCTTCAGCCTTCTCTTCTCCAAGCTGAACAAAGCAAGTGACCTCAGCTGGTCCTCCTAAGCCTCATCCTTGACACCTTTCCCCATCTTGGTCATCCTGCTCTGGACACACTCACAGTCAGATGCCCTTCTTGTACTGAGGTGCCCAAAACTGCATACAGTATTTGAGGTAGGGATGCACCTGAGGAACCGGAACATATAAAAGTCCATGAAACCTGGTAAGATGCATCCCAGGATCCCGAGGGATTGGGCTGATGTAGTTGCCAAGTCACTCTCCATCATACTTGGAAAGTCCTGGCAGTCTGATGAAGTCCCCAGGAACTGGGAACAGGGAAACATCATGCTCATTTTTAAAATGGGTCAAAACGAGGACCCTGAGAATTATTGACTCATCAGCCTCACCACAGTACCCAGGTAAGATCATGCAGCAGATTCTCCTGGAAGACATGTCAAAACATATGGAAGTCAGAGGAGATTGGAGACAGCTACCACAGCTTCACCAAGGGCAAATCACACTTGACTAATCTAGTGGGTTTCTTCAGTGGAGTGACTGCATCATTAAATCAATGGAAGACAAACAGCTGTAATCTACCTATACTTTTGTAAAGCCTTCAGTATAGTACCCCATAACACTGTTGTCACTAAACTGGAGAGATAGTTTAATGAATGGACTATTCAGTGGGTAAGGAATTGGTTGGATGATCACATCCAAAAGAGTTACAGTCAATGTCTCTATGACCAAATGGAGAACAGTAACAGGAGGTGTCCCTCAAAGGGTCCTTACTGGGACCAATACTATTTTGTGTCTTCATCAATGACATTGACAGTGGGATTGAGCACTCCCTCAACAAACTTGTGGATGACACCGAGCTGAGCTGTGCAGCTGATTCTAGAGGCAAGGGACTAACACCCAGCATGACCTTGACAAGTCTAAGGAATGGGCCCACCCAAGCCTCATTAAGTTCAACAAGTCCAAGTGCAAGGTCCCACACCTGGTTTAGGATAACCCCCAATATCAGTACGGAGCGGGGGAGGGAATGGTTTGAGAACAGCCCTACAGGAAAGACTGGGATACATGGCTAGATGGAAAACTAGACTTGAGTTGGTAAAATGCACTTGCAGCCCAGAAAGCCATCCTACAGCCTGGGCTACATAAGAAGCAGCATGGCCAGCAGGCCGAGAGGCGATTCTTCCCCTCTACCCACCCCACCTTCCCACCCAGAGTTCAGCATCCAGCACTGGGGTGCCCAGTGCGTGACAGACATGGACCTGTTCAAGCAGGTTCAGACAAGGCCGTGAAAATTATGAGAGGGCTGGAACTCCTCTCCGATGAAGAAAGGCACACACAGTTGATGTGGTTTGGCCTGGAGAAGAGAAGGCTCTGTAGAGACCTTCTTGTGGCCTTTCAATGCATAAGGGGGGATGATAAGCACAGAGGGAGACTTTTTACCAGGGCCTCTAGGGACAGGATATGGAACAGCGGTTCTAAACTGAAAGAGGGTATGTTTAGATTGAATATTAGGAAAAAATTATTCCCTGTGAGGGTGGTGAGGCATTGGCATAGATTGTCCAGAGAAGCTGAGCTTGCCCCATCCCTTGGGGTGTTCAAGGGCAGGCTGAACGGGTTTTGCAGCAACCTGGTCTACTGGAAGGTGGTCCCTGCCCATGGCATGTGGGTTGGAGCTAAATTATTTTTTAAGGTCCCTTCAAACCCAAACCATGCTATTATTCTATGATTTTTTGGACCAGTTATGTAAACGGTCTAGTAAATGGTCAGCATGGACCATTTATTTTCCCTCCCTGTCACCAGAGAAGGAAAAAAAAAACCCAAACCATCCCCAAAAATCTCTTTCTTGCTAGTTAAATATATTAACTTAAAATACAACCTAAAAACAGCTGAGTACAACAAGTCACAGCTAATACTGGAAGGATGCACACTTCAAGTCCACAGCTTGACCTTACTTGGGTTACTTTCCCTTCAATCCTTCTTCTGTAGGAAGTGGAAGTATCCTCTAAATCCATGTTAGAAGAGGTATGAGCTACAACATCACCTATCTTTATATTTTTTCCACTTGCTTGTTCAGAATTAATACAAAATTTGCTATTTTTCCTTTCATGTTTCAAGCATTACCTGTACCAGGGATGATCTGTGTTGGCATGAGATTCTCTGGTTCATGAGACTGACCCTTTGCACACTTCAGCCATGAGAAAACTTCTTCATCACCAATCTCCTCTGTCTCTGGAATAAAGAAAAAAGATAGATTTTGTACTACACTCCACAATACAGAATATTTGTGCATTAATATTATTTATTTGGATTCTTTACAGAGGAGGAAATTAACGTGGTGATGTCAGAAATAAACTTTAATACAGACCATTAGGACTGGATATACAGTGATTTCTGCCTCTTCAGATTATACAGCTACCACAGTAATCTTCCCTCAGTCATCTCTAGCAGCTTAGTCTCAATCACCTAAAAGCCCTGGCTTCTAACCTCAATTTTTAAAATATGATATTCTTGTTCTCATTATGCTTTTCTAAGTTATCATAAAGAATAGATAGCTGTATTTACAATTATTAACATCCTGTATTTCATACATCTGCTCCATGTAATAATGTAACTGTCGCTAACTAATCTTACTGAGATTGCCATTTGTTTGCATCCATGACACCAAAGTGGTCTCAATACAGTAAAGTACACAAAAAAACCCAGACAGGTATCTACTTTCTCATGCTTCTGTTTCTTAAAATTAAACTTACTGAACTTCTTCCTGAATTGCAAGTCCTGGTGTGTCACAGAATAAAAAAAAAACAAAAAACAACAAAGAACAACAACAACAACAAAACAAACAAACAAACAAAAAAAAAACAAAACAAAAAAAAAAAAAAAAAAAAAAAAAAAAAAAAAAAAAAAAAAAAAAAAAAAAAAAAACAACCACAAACCACACCCACACAAAACCAAAACAACAACAACAAACCAACAACAACAAACCCAAAAAAACCCTTTCCAATCTAACTCCTTGTTAAATGCAGTTCTCTGCAGTGTCTGCTTACTAGTTTCCCTTGCAACAGTTCTGAACTGTTATGATATTACTTAATTTTTCTTTTATACTTTCTGAGGAAAAGAATTGTACAGTCAACTGTCTCAGTAGACACTCTATGCCTGTTGATGCTGTGATTTTAATAATCACATCCTAAGCAAATAGATGAAACACAGGTACTTAAGGAAATGAAGAATGGAACAGCAACATATAAGACAAGTTCTAAACATGCAGCCTTCCAAGCTGATCCTCAGTAACTCTCCCACAAAACCTTCTGCAACTTCCCAGAAACTATTCTCTGACTGTAGTCAGTTCAAAGATTGCAGTGGGGAAAAATGCTCAGTACTCACCACTACGTGGACGGTTCTTCCTCAGCCGATAACAGTCCAGACAGACCCCAAAACCACACTTCCGACAAACCCAATGAATATTGAAGAGTGTTGTCTCACATACATCACACATCTCCCTCACACCACGTACTGCTCGCTTCCATGCCACCTTCTCTATAGAGAGAAGGCAAACTACGAATTATTGCTCTGACATTTTGCATTTCTCCCACCTAATTTGAGAACATCACAGCAACACTGAAAAATTCACAGCAACATAACCTGAAGGCACAGTATAGAAACACATACTTTTTACATTCATAGCCCCATTCTTTGAGTTGCTAGTCCAGTGACACTATTAAAATTCCTATTTCTAAGAATAGGTAAGGTCAGGTATCAAAATGCACACTACAAGGAAATGCAGCACCTGACAGTGTTCTGTAATAACTGAATTTAATGAAGCACTAATGAAACTTACAGTGAAATTACAAATCTTCTGCTAATTTTATGATTAAGTGACACCAATATATAAAACCACAAAGAATGTGGTTTATTTAGTTTCACTAATGAGATCTCTGTCAACTATTCAGATTATAAATCAACTATTTCCTAAGGAAGGGGCTCTCCAAACTGCTGCCCTTGTACATTCCAGAAACTAAAGGGAGAAAATCAGATAGTCAGTTATCCATGTGATTAGCTAAACTGGCTACCTTTTTTTTTTTTCTCCTAAACTCTTTCCCCCTGAAGTGGAAAGGTGGCAACTAGTTGCTCAGGTAAGTCCTTGTGGGCTACATGAAGGTACTGCTCCTTCCCTAGAAAACCCTGAACTTTACATGATGTCCCTGGAGCATAAAAGGATAGGAATATATCAGAAAATCTGTTCATTAAAGCATAGCTGGTTGGTGTGTGGTAGGTGCTCTGGCTTATTTCTACTTTCTTAGGAGTATGAGCCAGCTGATTTCTGCACTTAGTTATTGAAGAAATAATTTAATGTCTGGGAAAGTTACCATTACCTTCTTTGGAGGTAATGTTGCAGTGATCCAAAAGAAAGTCCCAAATGCTGGTCCCTCAGTTACACCCTCAAGAGGTGAATATAGCCTTCTCTTTGGAAGAGCAGGAGAACCATTTCAACAAGAAATTATATGACATTTTCAATTCTATTCCACTGTATTGTACATGCATTATATAGAAAGGATGGGAAAAAAACATCACAAAAGCCCAACTTACGATGTGGCTCCACCATCATCATTGCCTCCTTTTCTGACATAACAAGCTGGCAGAACTGGTCCCCAACATTGGCCAGGATATATTTGGAAGTCTCCAGATCGATCCCCTCTGCAGGGGAAGAAGAAGGAATCCACAGGCTCATGGCATCAGAGTCACTTTGTTGTGGGTTCAAGAAACCTTCTACTCGTAGTATACCTTTCCGGGTAAATACCAGCCTGCCAGAAATAGGGTGAAGTAATTGAGAAACTGCTCAACCACCTTTAATTAACTTATCGTGACATCTATATCAGAACGTAAACCCNGCTATGTTCTACAGATAGTACACTTATGCAAATCCCAGTAACACAGAGAATGAGGCATACAAAGCTGTGGCTACAATTCCCATTAGAATGAATCCCAAGGTCCTAGTAAACACTGGTGGGAAATTCCACCTAAAAAAAATTGCTACAGCTTGCTGGATCCCACTTCTCTATCCTATTAATAAAAAGAGATGACAAAATTCAATTTGACCTGCTGCTTAATGTCACTTGCAGAATTCTGAGTGGCTGTCATTCTCAATTTTAATTAATAAGAAAGTTTTTCCCAACTTTTAAGAAAACAGTATTTCATTTCTGGCTAGGGCTGCCAGCACTCAGCAACTCTTCTAACAGCTCACATTACGAGATATGCAAAAATCCTTGTCACACTGGTCTCCACATAGATGAATCACTAAACACTGGTAAAACAGTGTTTTACCAGTAGTTGTTGACCTTCCTAATCCTTGTGTGGTAAAAGGTGTAAAAATGCATGACAGAACCCCAAACATCTCCTGTCAATATCAGAGGTAACTTCATTTTTAAGCAGAAACCATCTTTACAAACCAGATTAATTTTAACAAGTTTAGGAAAAGAAGCAGCATGCTTACTGGATGGGTGACAGATACTAAAAATTCACTTTATCCATTACATGCCAGAAAGTTAATTAACTACTTTTGGAAAAAGATGCATAGCACTTGCTAGAATAGGCAGTTAAGGAAGATGAAGAGAAACACAACAGGTCGAAGAAGTGTAAGACATGTACGCAATTCAGAGGGAACACAGACATAGTGTTCTACTCCTAAAAATTAGGAGAAGAGAATATGGTCTGTACTCAACAGAATATGGTCAAACATTAGCCTCATGCTGGCAATGTTCAGTTACTTGTTGAGTGGATTAAAATTTTACCTTTGTTCTGAATGCCTTATGAAGGAGGGAGAGTTTTTGCATGCAAATTGCTACCCAGAAGTAAAATTCTACCCAGTAAAGCAAATACAATTTCCTGGGGCTGTACCTGGAGGCTCACTTAGTATCCTATAGCTTTATCTTTGAAAAGCAGCTCTTTCTGGCCCAGTGAGGGAATTTCAGTCAGGTGATGCAGAGAAATGCAAGACACTCAAAACCTTCATTACTGTACCCAAGCATATTTAGTAAGTAAAACATAATTACTTTGTGCTTGGACATGGCCCAAGCTCTGCACATAGACTACATATGAGGAAAGGAAGAATTCGAGCACCTCCGGAAATGGAAGAAGCGACATGCCACAGTTGAGTCATCTTGCTCTTGCTCCTTAAATTTGCGGTACCGCTCCAGACGGCACTCCCGACACTTGTGGAGATGTGGAGCTACATTGATGCAAGAGCCATCCTGGAGAAAAGGCTCACCTGACTGCTTCAGCTTCCTCACCTTACTCATATCTTTCAGCACAGACTGGCCAACTGGGTGAGGCAAAGTAGAAGTAAAAATCTATTAGTTAACTGCAACAGCAAAAAGATACTGGCTCCAATAATCATCTTTTCAAAGATCTGTATGTTCATATCCATGTAAAACCAGTAAGTCTGTTAAACCCTGCAGCATACCACACTTCTGTCCTGACATGCTTAAACATTTATCAAAGTGAACACCGAATTCACATACAAGAAGCATTAAGCTTCAGCCTTGTAAGCATCCTGTGTGCTGCCTACCGAGCATGAATGAGGTTTACAACTGTGGTTAGTTTACACAGTTCATTACACAGGAGATAACCCAGTACCCCACCTCCTTGTGCTTCTAAAACATCATCTGCATTCAAGTCATCACCTTTTAGGGGAGCTGTGCGGGGCCGGCCCTTTGGGGCTTGCTTCCCCTTTCCTTTACCCAGAAGTAATTCTGCATTGCGCTCCGCATTGTGACCTAGCTTCGCCATCAAGTGGTCTGGGATACCCTTCATACAAGCCTTAGCCTGCAACTGGTCTTCAGAGTCACTCAAATCTGACAGATCACTATTTGTACTGGAGTCGGAGTCCTGTTTGGACATTAAGCTCCGCTCATCTAGCGAGAACCTTTTCACAGCTTCAAAAGGGGCTTTGCTCTCCTGTGGAAACTCTGCCTGTGAAGAGAAAAGGGTAGGTGGATGTCTGCCAAATACATTAGAAAAAGTTTTCAGAAGAGGATTGTCCTGCTGCCCAGGCCCAACAGCTGGTTTTTCTTCTGTTGGGCTGGAGGAAAGTGTGGGCATCTCGATAGGCTGTGTCAGGCTGCTGCTCGGTGAGCTGGAACGGCCATTCCCTACAGTGGAAGGGCTTTGAACACCAGCAGCAGCTGCTGAACCAGAAGCACTGGAGATCATCTTTGAGGAGTCAGTTGTTATAAACAAGGTTTTCTTCTTAGCTAAAGAGTCTGTAGAGGTGAGTGATTCCGGCCAGCCAGAAGTGGCCTTATGACCCACAGGTGTTGAGGGAGCACAAACCCCCGTCTGAGATGAGGATGCAAAGCTACTGAAAGGACTAAGTTCTGCTTTCTCAGCAAACGCCAGGAAAGGGTTTGAGGGTTCCTCTCGTGATAGCTTTGGGGGCTGTAAAAACAGGTTTTCATGACTATCAGGAGGACGAGTATTCAACAGACTTCGTGAAAAGGCTGGAGTAAGGGTAGGCATAGACTCCACAGGCAGCTTCCGGTCCACAGAACTACCAGACTGGGCTCCTGGCTTACAGTCCACTGAAAGAATTTTACCTTTACAACTCCCAGCACCCACACTCTCGGTACACTGCTTGAATGAGTCCCGACTAGAGACATCTTCAGTCAAGCTCTCTGAAATGACCGTGAAATAGTTACTGGAAGGAAGATTCTGGGACATGCACTGAAAAAATAAGTTCTTGGACGAATCAGGATCTGTCTGAGCCTCTTGTGCAGTACCACAGCCAAAAGGAAATACAGAAGGTTTGTTTTCTGGAGGCATCACTCCATTTGATTGGCTCCTTCCAGCCCCAAAGACCAAGGACTGGGAAGCACTTGGGAGAGAGACTCCAAATCCAGAAGAAGCCAAAAGTGAATTTCGGGAATTCTGAAACAAAATTAGTAAGCATTAGTCTATTTTAAGATTGTTACTTGATTCAAGAATACTTTCATTCACCTCATTGTACCATTAGCATTCTGTTTACCCATCAGGAATAGAAATTCCCAGCAGACTGACTTACAATGAAGAAACTTCTTTAAAGATTCCTACCCACAAGTTATTGAAATTGAAGACACACAGAGGAAACTAATATTTGATGTCTTATTGCACTTTTGAACAAAGATGAGACACCAGACAGCCGAAGTAATTCATAGAAAAGCAGCTTAGTAAAACTGCTGATCATCTGATTTCGAATCAACAAGGGAACCTTAATTGAAACTGCTTTTGAATATCCTCCAATCTTTCACCCTCCCCCAAGAGCTTCACCTACTTAAGTAGCACCCCTGAAACAAATAACTTAGTTTGCAAGTTAATTAAACAAAGCAAGCACCCTAGCAGTTAGCAGTCAAACTATTCTTGGTCCCCACAAGCCACATCTGCTGACAGGTAGATAGATGCCTAGGACATGGTACCTTCCAGGGAATAACTCAGTAGAGGTTAAGCACAAAAGGCTTAATTTTTATGACCATTAAATACAGGAAAATTTTGTGAATGGCAGATTTCTAATAGAACCATAATTGTCATATGGAATATTCACTTGCTGTCTTCTCAATTGGTATGTGTTCAGATTTTCCAATTCTGACAGTCCTACTGTAACTGATTATATACTGTGATGAATTCCTCATAGAATCATTTAGATCAGCTCTACTCCTTTTCTTAGAGTTTCCACTTAGAAATCTGCTCATCATTAACACAATTTTATTTCAAGGTCATGTTAAATACAACCACAGACTCTGTGCAACACATCCTACTGGTCACGAGTGTTCCTGGATACCTACTCTACTGCGTACTAATGTCTAGCTTGTTCCTCATTACCAATTTCCAGCTGTAATTACTTTAATAACCTATTAACAGTTCTTCCAGATATTAGAATCTCAGATATTTCTTTTTAGAGATATAAATAATTTTAGAAAACTGAGCTCTAATAGTTTTTAAAAGAATATGAATTTGAATGGAAACAAAGGTTGTGAAGTCATCTCAAGGACCAAATCACACTATGATATAGCAGACAGTCTGAAACAGTAACACATGTGAACAACCTACAACAGTCTTACTGATTTATGACAGGATCCCTCCCTCAAAAAAAAAAAATTTAAAATGGACTAGTGGTCTGCCTGCCAACTCTGCTGTTTTGTTTTTTTTTTTTTTTTTGGTGGGGGGGCAGTAGGGGGTAGAAGAGTTCATATTACATTGTATGATGCTCATTATGCAACACTCCTGTTTTCAACAATTCTATTTCTCCTTTACACCTTACCATCTAGGAATCTTTATCCCAACATCTAACCCTTCCGCCCATCCACTAGATAATACAAAAGACAGGGATGATAACAATGCCTTTAACCTCCTGGCAATCACACTGGACTCTCTTAATGTATCTCCCATTTTCTTCACTTTTTTTATACAGTAGACAGTGAGATTTTTTTATTTTCGTTGTACTTACTGAGGTGGGTTTCATGTTTGTTTTGTTTTTACAAACTTCATTTGATTTACTTAAGAAGTCTTCTATTTTGTTTTCAACAGGGTTTCTATTCTATTTTTCCACTCTTTCCCTTGTAAATAAAGACATAACTAAAAGGTCTTCAAGCTGCTTTCAGACTGAGCTCTCATCTCAAATATTTTAATTATTTCTTTGGTTTTAGTCCTAGACAGTATACAATGCAACTGGCTCATTTTTCTACTATATAGATAACACAGCTCCAACACATAGGTCAGGCATCTGTTAAAGGTCCTTTAAATGTAGGTTCATTGTTTTTCTGGTTTTGAGGCTTATTTTTTTTTAAGTAACTTGAATGTTCAACTCAGTGCGCATTTTCATGCAGATCCGTTTATATAAAGGCAAGAGATTTAAAGTGGGTTACCTTCTCTATGACACAACAAAATTAATTAAGTGCAGTGCTTAGTGTTATTTTAAAGCTGCAGTTCTCAGATTAAGGCTGAATAAGCATAAGAGTACTACACAGTTGTCTCTTACTACACCTTCACCAATTATGTTAATTTCCTTTTGAGTCATTTCTTAGGTCAGGTAACAGGTTTTCTTTGGGAGGAGATATGATGAGACTAATGAGAGAAAGAGTAGTTTTTTCAATTCTATGGACACGCATTTTAACAGGAGTATGTTGTAGAACATCTGTTGCAAACATGCAAATCTTTCTGGAACATGCTGGATCACGAGCTACTCACCTCTCCGTGGGCTTGTGATCGGACTGTTTTCGGTTTCTCCTGTCCAGTAACAGCTGGCAAACTGGTATCAGAGATTCTCACAGTTGTCAGCGACAAAGCAGTTGTAGTAACTGCAGTTGCAGAAGTCACTATGCCTTGGCCAACCTGTTCCACTGATTTTCCTGCCTCTTTACATCCAGATCCAACTAGTAAAGGTTGTCCAGCCACAGAAGAAAATGAAGTGAAGGGCAATTGTGTGTCACCACTAACTGGTTCGTCTTGGACTACTAGTGTTCGGCCATTCTCTTTGGTGTAAGTAGCAAAACGAATATTGCGATTAATCTGAGGAATAAATGAAGGCAACTGCTTGGCCCGTGGATCCAGTCCTGTTTCACTACTGGAGACTCCTTTCCAGGAAACTCTGCTTGCCTCACCTCCGTCACTACCATTGCTATCTGTCTCACTCCTCTCCTTTAGCTTCTTTGTTGCAGGATCACAACCAGGATCTGATACATTTTTCCTCCTCCTTCCATCCTTTCCCTCCAGGCTTTCTTTCTTCTTTTTCCCTTTAGACGATGATTTAGATGCTTTTAGGCCCCCTCCCTGTAACGCACAAAGCCATGCAATCACTAAACAGAACAATCCAGATATCCATTCAAAGAACTTCTTTCTCGTAGAACAGAATAGATTACACTGCTCTGAAGTTTAGGAACACTTTATCACAAATTCAGACATCTAAAGAGAGATGCTATGTGAACACAGAACACAAGCATTAAGCACAGTCTTGCCTTTTTTGTACTAGAGTAAGATCTGCACAAGAAATTTTTTAGCTGAGCTACCTTGCAGCATGAACCACTTCACGGCAAATTTTGAGAAATACGCAATACTCCAACAAAGCTCTTCATAATGTATGAATACCATCTGCACACTAATTTTTGCTCCAAGTATAAACCCCACAATTCTTTTGAAGGGCACACTTTCTGTCCACTACACAAAGCCTACAATATTTAACTACAGGAGATAGCTTGCCCTTTAGCCTAGGGTAAAAATTCAGGTTCAAACATTATCATGGTACATCTCAACTGAAGTAATGAAATGCCACAAACATACAAGCCTGCTTACAAGGCAGAGATGCCAGATGGCAATTTTTAAACATGGCTTAAAAGGTCTGTGAAGCAGCACAGAGTGATCCTGTTAGAAAAAGGCAGCAACACTACACCTTAAAATGGAGTACAACCATAGTTACACCGCTACTGATCCCCCCCCCAAGATTCATGCTAAGCTTAGTAAACAGGCCTGAACAAAAAGAGAAAATTGTTTAAAGAAAGCTATGACCATCAAAATGGTAAACAAAATTTTCCTGTTCCAATTTTAAGAGGAAAACTATTAAAATTATCCAAACAGTCAACACTGCATAATTTTTTAGTCCTTTCCAGATTTTACTTATTTCACATGAAAAATTTTACAAAGTTTCACACTGTACATACAAGACCTGAATGAACTGCTGTACTACCTCGCTTGAAGAAGTGTTATCCATCACCACATGAACCAGTCGAGGATCCACCGACTTTATCTCACCACTCTAATTTTTATACAGATTGATAATGAGGAAGTAGGAGAAAGAAAAGCAGAAGTTAATTTTTAATTCAAAGGATATAGTATCAACATAAAAGACCTAAACACGCAGTTACTGTGTAGGCCCTCTCCCATTTACCTTTTCTTACTATCTCACTTCCTTAGCAATACTACAGCCTTCTAGTTCACCTTCTATCCTTTTGCTCCTTCTCTACTTCAAAAACTTTCAGATTTGATTCCTACCATTGTTCCCTTGTATATTTGTTCTATTGAGCATTTCTAGAGGTATTCATTGCATTAAACATAGCGCTTGAATTTGATTTAACGTTGTTACAGCCACTCCGCTAGATGTGGAAAGGACTACTGGATGAAGCACATCAGTTTAGCCTAAGTATCCTCATCAGTGTCTCCCCAAAAGGAGCAACAAATATCCAATCTCTGAAACTGTGCTTGGAGGTTGCCTTTTTATTTCACAGTAAGTACACAGGAAGCCGTGTGCTTCCCAGCATGTATCTGCTGAATGCACATAACTCCACAATTTCTATGCCTCTCCAAAGTACTATGCTGATTTACCATACATAGTATACTTTCTTCCCTGTGTGCCAGCAATAGCAGTAGTCAGAGTGCAGGATTACTGTTCATTCAGTGCACTCAATCTATACATGGAAGAGGCTACCGGGGCAGTGGGCATGAGACACAGGATGGGACCTGAAAATCAAGATGAGTGCTGCTGCTACACAGCACCATGAACCTGTCCCTAGGTGTTCCTGAAAAAGGAAGCCATCAGGACCAGGCCACTGGCAAGACTGAAGTACCTGTCAGACCACAAAGAAGCACATAATAACAGCAAATCTAGCAGTGTCGATTCTCTGTGCTGATAGGTTTGCTGATAGGAACAGGGCAAAAGTAAATAGTCTGAGCTAAAATACATAAATCAAATTTATTTATGGCAAGACTTCATTTGCTATGCCACAGTTGTTTCAAACACTTGTACTATCAGACAGGAACAAGAGAAGGCATAAGATGATGACAACGTAAGAGACCCAGAAGGTAGCTTTCTACGCATCAGCATGCTTTCCCTTCTGAAGAGTTACTTCAAATATTTTTTCTTACAACACTCATTTCCAATGAAATTCTTAAAGCTTTTTTTCTTTTTAAACAGAAATTATCTGTGTGACATCATTTATTCTGGAAAGTCATTGTAACAGGAAAAAATAGTACAAAAATACTGTGAACCACAACACAAATAATTACTCATCTTTTAAAGCAAAAATAACAAGTTTTGGCAAAGCTGTCATTCTCCACATATAGATATTGAGGAATGGTATTTTAGGAACACCAAAGCAGTGTTTCATATTTTTACCTCAGTCACAGACACCTCCATAAGACGAGTTATGGGGTCTTGGTGGCTCACAACACCACAGAGCCAGCTATTTTCATCCTCTGGTTGATAAACTTTAACTCTTTGGCCTTGGACGCTGTAAGGACCTGGAAAAGAAGGACTTTGAGTACAGTTTCCAAACAAGCTTTGTGTCATACTATTTAAGAGTTATACAATAAAATGCTTCTGTGCACTTAATTAGTGCTTGAAGTGTCATCTTCCAGGTGGAAAGAAATTAAAACACATGGGTCTCTGCTGCAAATCCTGTGTAACCAGGCATTTTATCCTAAAAAGTCAATAGGTCCTTACTGCTGTAACTCAAAGCTATTGTGAAGACTAAATGATTACAGTTTACACATAAGAAACCCAAACGTCAAAGACCAAAATTAACTCACTACTTTGACAAAATCAAGCTACATGGGGACTCCTTGCTAACTAAATTCTTTTGCTTTCTAACCTACAGGTTAGTAATTACGCAGCATCAATCCAGTGGACAGTCCCAATATTCTGACTTAGTCCAGATGTCTCAAATACCAGAAAAAAAGCAAAGAGTTTCAGAGTAGAAACATGTATTAGGATATCCAACATCTCTAAACCAACCAGTCTTTCTCTCACACAGATGATGGATCATGTACATAAAGGTTTCCTCTCACCCTACCCTTGCTCTCCACATCAGCATGCTGAGCTTTCCTCCTACTCCAAGTTCAGACAAAATAAACCTCTGCTAATCTTGGATCTTCAAAATCCACACGATGTGACACAGCCAGAATAAGGCACTTTAGAAGAAGGTTTAAAATTGGACAATTCCTAAGCTGCTTGCTCATGTAAGAAGTATTTTGTCCTCCAAATTTCTATGAATACACATTTTATTTGACCAAAAGGCACCAAATTCCCATCAAGTTACATTGTCCTTCAAACGTAAGACAGTGGTCTGTCTCTAGGGTGGCTCCCTGGCACATGAACTCTGGATAAACATTATCTTAGCACTTAACCAAGATGACCCAAATCTGACAACAAAAGCCACAATCAGGTTTAACCCCAATACACAATCCAGACAACAGACATTAACTCTGTGCTGACCAGCCACACCCACTGTCCTAGGCTGACTTTATGATGCTTGTGTCCCCAATCATCTGTTCTGCTTATGTTGGATGTTGAGTTCTGTGCTTGTGGGGCTCGACGGAGAGAGCAAGGGAAGGGAGAAGCGGTGCACAGCTCATCTGCAGCAACTGCACTCTGCTCCCCTGGAATTCCTTTTCTCACAGATTGTTTTGTCTGCAGCACAGACACGGAGACAGAGAGATAAGGCTCTCAGCGCTCTCTCACAGCTCTCGGCTTTTGCAGAGGGAGAGAGGGTGTTTTTCTCTGCTTTGTTCACTGGTTTTCCTCATTGGCCGAAGGAAGAAGAGCTTTACCTGAACTGTGGTTTTTCTTCTGGGACTGTTCAGCATCCCTCCGGTCCAAGACACCAGGACAATTGCCTGGGGACCCCCCTCAAGCTGCACACTGGGCCTGGGCACCTGACCCGAGCCCTGGAGAGACTGAAACTGACTGAGCCACACCCACAAAAGGACTTTCTGACTTTGCCGGCTCTTCAGAGTAACGAGAGGTTCTATTGGTTAATATTGTTAAATTAATACTTTTCTGGGTAAATACAGTTTTTTCCACTTTTCTCTAAGGAGATTTTTCTCCCAAACCAGTTGGGTAGAGGGGCTGCTGAAGGTGGCTGATTAGAGGAGACCCCTTCTAGGGTTTCCTTCCAAATTTACCCTAAACCAGGACACCCACACATATATTCAACTTAAACAATTGATGTATTCACTATCCAATGTCAAAATCTGAATTGCCATTACAAGGCAAGTTCCTGAGGATCAGCAACTACAAAGAAACTTCACTCCTACATTTCCACAGTTACAGAACAGAACCATAGAAAAGGACCAACAATTTTAAAAATTCAAAACTGCAACTTAAAATACGGGAGTTGTAAACACATGGACATTGTCCTACTTTAACTACATCTTAAGTGACTATTCCCAGCAGGTATTTCTGGTTGTACTTCAGCAACTGCTTACCTGTATCTGTGATGAAATAATGCTAGTTTGTAAAGAACTTACAAAATACAGAAAATTGACCTTCCAAATGAACCAGTAACAGATAGTATTACTATCCTCCCTCACAAATTCCAGCATAGTCTTACAGCTGTTCCACAACAAAGTAGTTCGGAGACAGAAAACACACCTCACCTCTACTAAATATCTCCTGAAGCTTCTGGTCACTGATCAGTGCATTGACAGATTCTCTTAGTGAAGGCTGCTCCTGCAGAATCTGATTCTGACTCTCTGCTCCCATCTACCAAAAACAAACAATTTTAACATAGTCTTCTAGGGTAATAGAATCATTAGTTTTTACAAGACAGCTCTTCCTGGATAGCAGTCAGAGACTTACAAGAAAAAAAAGTAAAATTAAGAAAAATATTACTGAACATGCCAGGAGGAATAAAAGATTTAACTCTGCAAAAGCTGTTGCAAAACTTCCACTGTAATTATCAGCTACACAATGACAGCTAGCTCTCCAACTGAACAATGTAGAGAGTATTGGTACTTTTTGCAGGCAAATGGACGTCAGTGTAAGGACCTGGGAACGGAGGGAAACTGACACAAGTATGTGACAGGGCAGTGAAAGGAGAAAGATGGGTATGTTGGTGGAACAGTAAGAAAAACCCAAAACTAATCTGACAAGCACAGCACAAAGCTAAACTTACATTTTAACTGAATGCAGTTCAAATACCTGAAATAAACGTAATCCACTGGCATCAGACAGGAAACGTAAATGTCTGTCCAGAAGAAACTCCACTGGGACCACAGAGCCCAACCCCAGCTTATCTACTAGAGGAGTGAAGGTCTGTGACAAACAACAAAAAAAAGAAGTTACCAAAATGATTGAGCACATATACAGGCCAACAACAGTCGATTTCACATGCTATTAGATTTTTAAAAACTAAAAATTTCAATTTCTCAACTTGTACCACCCAGTGCTTCGGTTTTAATGTAAAATATTAGTCATTATGTCTAAGCCAATACTTCTTGCATTACAAACAGGAATTACAGACAACCAGATCCACTTTTTCATTAGATCTTAAAGCAGAAATGAAAACACCTGTGGTAGTATTTGGTTTCTCACAGGTAAGCACCTTATGATTCTCAGGTTAAAAAAAATGCTTTGTTTAACAGTTCAAACTATTTAACATATTTCAGATATAGCCTCATGAAAGGAGTGGTTTTATTCTTCAACAGAAGTTGGCTGTAAGGAATTTATACGCTTATTATTAAATGAGAGCATTTTTGACTTGTGTTTTGTGAAAAACTAAAGTTCACAGCACGTGTACTATTGACGTTCAATATGTAGAGCAAATCACTAAAAATACCCAGTGAATTCGGAAATCTTGTAATAGTAGAATCAGACAACCTTATAACAGAACTTGCTGATGGAAGAGGAAGTTGCCAACAAGAGTCTTTGAAATGTGCTGTCTCATGCTCACACTTACATGATTTTAACACAAGTATTCATGACATTTTTCCCTCAACAGCTCTCATCAAGATTGTTTACACTCCATTCTCCAGTACACAACAGTATTAATATAAAAATTTATTTTCTCAGTTTATGCAAAACTACCTCCTGAAAGCAAACAGGGCTACAAAAAAGAGACATTGAAGAATGAAAACACAGTCCTAAATGATATATCTTAAACAAACAAAAAAACCCAACAAAACCCACCATCCCCCACACCCCTGAAACAAACATACCACCCCCTCTGTAATGCTAAGTAGTTGGTTTCCCATTGCAAATATGTACTCTGGTGCTTTGACTGACTCCAATCTGCACTCCTATGCAGTTATCTGGGTAGGCCTGTAGTACCCAGAGAAAGCTCCAACGCTCATGTGGCTGTCCAGAGTACAGAAATGGAAACATTTTTTCAGCAAGCCTACAGATAAAGCTTGAGTTCTAGTGGAAATAGTCTGGAATCACTACACAGTCAGCATGCAGACTATGCTAACACCCCCAAATCACTCAGATTTTGACTGATTTGGAAATCAACTGAAAGACATTGATCCTGTGTAAAAACAGTTTCCCAGATGAAACTAACCGGAGTTCATTCTTGGAGACAAGCTGGAAATAAAATGAAAGGAAAACTTCACCTATGGAAAAACACTGTCTACAGAGTCTCTCCTGTAAAGGCCTGGTTTTCTTCTGCCTTAACCCAAGTGTAATAAAGAAATCCGCAGAGAAAGATGCAGTGATGAACGTGCTGCTTTGAGCCCAAGTGCCCATTTAAAACACTAAATTCAAATTCTACCAAGGCACACAATCCTTGACAGGAAAAACGTTTCAATGTACCAATGCACAAAATGTATTAAAAAGCAGAGAGTAGGATCCCAAGCAGTCCAAGGACTGTGGGAGGAGAAAAGAAACAAAAAAGGGACAAATAATAAAAATTAAACAGCATAAAAATGAGGGAAGGATTCTCACATATAATGGTCTTTCCCCTTCAGAAGCCACTAAGAGAAGAAACATACAAGGAATGCTCTTCATTATATACTACTCATCAGGATGTTTGCAGAATGGGTATATACAGATACGCTAGCTAAAATATACCATCTTTTTTTCAAGTGTCATGACATGTAACTGCCATTTAAATAGCAATATGGTTAACCACATCAAGAAACATGAGAAAATTTTGCATGTCACATTAGTTAATGCTGACAACAAAACTGAAATAAAATTTTTAGATTAGGAGTGGCCAATTTATGTTTTATATGTCAGGCACAGCACGCAGTCTATTCTCTTCCCCAGGATGCCTTCTGGTATACCTATTTAATTGATGCACTAGCCTTTACCATACAGAGCTCTGGAGAGTCCTTCGTAAGACCAAAAGGCTTATTCTCACAATTCAGAAAAGCCCAACATACACTAAGTTTTAAAATAGGGAAAAATAATCTTTTCAGATTTATAACACATTTCTTCAGAGACTAACTTGTAAACACCACATTTCTGTACAACATGTCATAGCAATTTCTGGGGAAGGAACTGGAAGCATACTGCCTCTCCAACGCCTTCCCAAAGGCACTATCAAGAGCCAGTTAGGGAACTCCTGTGAGTAAAAGACCACCCCCAAGCAATTTTTGAACCTGCAAAATGGTGCCCTGTACAATATCCAAGCCTTGAGTTTCACAGTGGAGCTGATGAAAACCTCTGAGGATCTAAGGGCTTTTGGTCAAATACTCACCAGTGCAGGCCACTGTGCCTGCGAGATTCGAGTCCCCTGAAGCATAACTGGATCATTTCGAGGTGCCCAAACCAATGATCCTTCCAGCAGCAACACTATAACCTCTTCAGCATGGACTTTCACCCACGCATGTTGGTTCCAGTTACAACCATCGAATTCCACAAAGATCTGATTAAAAAAAAATTTAGAAGATATTCCACCTCTTTTCATACACTTAATAGAAAATAATATTCCTACAATCCTTAGGGAAAATGAGACAGCAACTTTAAGAAAAATCTGGATAAGTATTGCAATGTTAATACTGACAATACATCTACACAGCTATCAAATATTACAAAACAAATGGGAATCAAATTAACAATTGCTAACCTATGAAAAATTATTTATCCCCCAACATACATCACTGGCTCCAAATGCTGTGTTTTCCTATACAAAATTAAAGACGTGAAAATTCTTCATTCCAAAACAAAGATGATGACCCAATGCAAGCCTCTTTCACAGAAGGATTTTTTAGAGAATTTCAACACTTTTCTTGGCACTTCAGCAGACAGCCTGTATCAGTATGGTTAACTGGCATTCACAGAACTAAATGCTTCAGCCTGCAAGGTTTGTGTTTACAAAATCCACTCTAAATCAGAAGTTTTGTCTTGTATACTATTAAACTCCCTGAACAAATGCAAATATTTTGGATGGCATGAGATTACCCTGAATTACCTATTTGCTAGGTTTTTAATAACCTTATTTACAAGTGTAACAATATAAACCACACTACACACATTACAAATCTAAATCACTGTTCTGAGTTATCATCCTTTTTTTTCTTCCTATCACAAAGGACAACTGCTAAAGTCATAAGAAATTACATGGCAAGAATGCTAAGGTTACAAATCTCATTCCATGTCCTAACAATTGGAGTTATTAAGTGTTAGAAAAATCACATTCCAAGCTCTCATCTATAGAAATTACACTTGTGCCAAATACAATCAAACATGTCAGATGAACGGCAAAAAAATACTGACCAGTTAAGGAACACCTTAAGCTGGACAGTCAAAACAGTTTTATAACCATTACAAGATCACTGGAGAGCGACCAGGTACTAACTGGAGACAGACAGTTCCCTGCTTTACCAACAAACCCTATTAAAAGAGGTATTACTGACCACTTACTCTTGTACCCCACTCCTCCCCCCAGACTGAAAAGCTCAAACTCCAAGGAAAGAATATGGAGTAACTCCCCTGATAAATTCTTGAACTCCATTACTGCTTAAGCTGCTGGCCTGTTGAGAAACAGTACTGGACCTTTCAAGATATCCTTCCACCAATTCAACAATTTTCAGCAATATAGTGGAAACTAGGCTGAACACCTTTCTGTTTGCAGTGGGCCTACAGCTTTCTTAATATTATATTTGTGCTACTTTGCCAGTAGTATGTGACATAATGAGAGAACTATCACAGAAAAATAACAAAACAATAATTTGTTTATAACGTGTACAGTATTAGTGAGGCAATAATCTTGTTACAATTCTCTTATCACAAAGGTTATATGAAAAGAGGTTGTCATAAAGAATTACTGAAATAATGCTGTCTTTAGAATATGTGTTTTTTCCACAAAATATTTAAGAATTTGATTAAAAGATAGGGAGATTCTATAAGTAATAACACAGAGAGGACCTCTCACCAGCATGTCCCCCTACACTAGCTGGCAAGGATAACTAAAGGCAGACAAATTCAAACAAGCAATGAAGTACAGCTTACCATCCTGCCCAAATAAATAAGGATACCTATTAGGTTCAATTTATTACTTCACACAAGATTTAAACAAGCCCTGCCTGGATCTCCTTTTATGACAAACTGACCAACTTAATAGATGAGGGAAAGGCTGTGGATGTACTGATCTAGACTTCAGTAAAGCATTTGTCACTGTCTCTCACAGCATCCTCCTAGAAAAACTGAGTGTGCACAGTTTGGATGACTGGACTCCTCAATGGGTAAAAAACTGGCTGGATCACCAGACACAGGGAGCTGTGGTGAACAGAGCTAAATCCAGTTGGGGCTGGTTGCCTCAGTTTTGAGGCCGCTCCTGTTAAACATCATTACTGACGATCTGGACATAGGGCTTGAGTGCACCCTCAGCGAATTTGCAGACAACACCAAGTTGGGTGGGAGTGTTGATCTGCTTGAGGGTAAGAAGGCTTTGCAGAGAGACCTGGACAGACTCAATCAAAGGGCCAAGTACAATGACATGATGTTCAACAAGGTAGGTCCTTACACCACTGGGTCTTGCACTTGGGTTGCAGCAACCTTCTGCAAACTATAGGCTTGGGGAGGAGTGCCTTGGGAGCTGTTCAGCAAAAATGGACTTTGGAGTGCTGGTTGACAGCCACAACAAGGGCCAGCATGTGCCTAGGTGGCTAAGAAGCCAAACATCAGCTTGGCCTGTAACAAGAATAGTGTAGCTCACAGTACTAGGGAAGTGATTGTCCCCCTCTACTTGGCACCGGTGAGGCCACACCTCAAGTGCTGCATTCAGTTCTGGGCCCCTCACTTTAAAACGGACATTAAGGTATTGAGCGGTGCAAAGAGCAACAAGGCTCCATGAAAGGTCTTACGAGGAGCAGCTGAGGGAACTGGATTTGTTTAGTCTTGAGGAGGCTTAGGGGGAATCTCATCATTCTCTACAACTCCCTGAAATGAGGTTGCAGTGAGGTGGGGTCCAGTCTCTTCTGCTGTGCCTGCAGCAAGAGCACCAGAGGAAATGGATTTAAGCTGAGACAGGGAGATTCAGGGTAGATGTCAAAAATTTTTTTTCACTGTTCAGGTGGTCAGGCACTGGAATAGGTTTCCCAGGGAGGTGGTGAAATCACTATCCCTGGTCACGTTTACAAGGCATCTGGTACTGTATGATGTGGTTTAGGGATTACAGCGGTAGTGCTGGGCTGACAGTTGGACTTGATCTTAAAGGTCTTCTCCAGCCTTGATGTTTTGATGATTCAGTGACTGTAAGCTTATTTGCCTTGTGATACATAAATTCTTTGTATAATCAACAGGCTTTAACCTGGAGCTTAATGCCACCTTCTCAATAATCTGAAAATAAGAAACCAAAGCTAATATTCTCAAGTTGCAAATTCTTTGGAAGAATGTCTCAGAAACTGTCAGGCTCTCTCCAGAACCACCTACCTCAAGGTCATTTAGCGTACTAAGCAACTCTTAACAAATTAAATTCACCCCTGACTACAATCATTAATGTCAAAATGAACAAGGTGGACATCAACAAAACCATGACCTTCTAGAAGAATTTCAGAAAGACCATGTTGCATGTTAAGCACGCAAAAACTGCCAAGAAAACTTGACTATACAAGAAAGTTTCCCCTTTTTCCTTTGTGTTTTGCAATTAGAATGTCACTATCCAGTGTAGGTGAGACACTCCAAGGGAACTCCCACAGGAGAGCAGTGGCAGCAAGGCAGCGCTACCTCAAAAAAGCATAATCAGTAACATGACAGAAATAGGGTTCTTGCTTACCCTACTCCTCACCTGTAACTTGATAACCACTTCAGATCTGCTAAGATCCTTTTGTGAATGTTTCAAGTCGCAATGTGTTTCCACTACTGCAGTTACACTGCCAAAGAAGCTAGGATTTTTTAAAAATAAATCCTGTAAACTTATACAAGCTACAAATGCAGAGGTATTTCACCCCCCTCATATCATCCCTGCTCCTTCCATNCTCTTATCACAAAGGTTATATGAAAAGAGGTTGTCATAAAGAATTACTGAAATAATGCTGTCTTTAGAATATGTGTTTTTTCCACAAAATATTTAAGAATTTGATTAAAAGATAGGGAGATTCTATAAGTAATAACACAGAGAGGACCTCTCACCAGCATGTCCCCCTACACTAGCTGGCAAGGATAACTAAAGGCAGACAAATTCAAACAAGCAATGAAGTACAGCTTACCATCCTGCCCAAATAAATAAGGATACCTATTAGGTTCAATTTATTACTTCACACAAGATTTAAACAAGCCCTGCCTGGATCTCCTTTTATGACAAACTGACCAACTTAATAGATGAGGGAAAGGCTGTGGATGTACTGATCTAGACTTCAGTAAAGCATTTGTCACTGTCTCTCACAGCATCCTCCTAGAAAAACTGAGTGTGCACAGTTTGGATGACTGGACTCCTCAATGGGTAAAAAACTGGCTGGATCACCAGACACAGGGAGCTGTGGTGAACAGAGCTAAATCCAGTTGGGGCTGGTTGCCTCAGTTTTGAGGCCGCTCCTGTTAAACATCATTACTGACGATCTGGACATAGGGCTTGAGTGCACCCTCAGCGAATTTGCAGACAACACCAAGTTGGGTGGGAGTGTTGATCTGCTTGAGGGTAAGAAGGCTTTGCAGAGAGACCTGGACAGACTCAATCAAAGGGCCAAGTACAATGACATGATGTTCAACAAGGTAGGTCCTTACACCACTGGGTCTTGCACTTGGGTTGCAGCAACCTTCTGCAAACTATAGGCTTGGGGAGGAGTGCCTTGGGAGCTGTTCAGCAAAAATGGACTTTGGAGTGCTGGTTGACAGCCACAACAAGGGCCAGCATGTGCCTAGGTGGCTAAGAAGCCAAACATCAGCTTGGCCTGTAACAAGAATAGTGTAGCTCACAGTACTAGGGAAGTGATTGTCCCCCTCTACTTGGCACCGGTGAGGCCACACCTCAAGTGCTGCATTCAGTTCTGGGCCCCTCACTTTAAAACGGACATTAAGGTATTGAGCGGTGCAAAGAGCAACAAGGCTCCATGAAAGGTCTTACGAGGAGCAGCTGAGGGAACTGGATTTGTTTAGTCTTGAGGAGGCTTAGGGGGAATCTCATCATTCTCTACAACTCCCTGAAATGAGGTTGCAGTGAGGTGGGGTCCAGTCTCTTCTGCTGTGCCTGCAGCAAGAGCACCAGAGGAAATGGATTTAAGCTGAGACAGGGAGATTCAGGGTAGATGTCAAAAATTTTTTTTCACTGTTCAGGTGGTCAGGCACTGGAATAGGTTTCCCAGGGAGGTGGTGAAATCACTATCCCTGGTCACGTTTACAAGGCATCTGGTACTGTATGATGTGGTTTAGGGATTACAGCGGTAGTGCTGGGCTGACAGTTGGACTTGATCTTAAAGGTCTTCTCCAGCCTTGATGTTTTGATGATTCAGTGACTGTAAGCTTATTTGCCTTGTGATACATAAATTCTTTGTATAATCAACAGGCTTTAACCTGGAGCTTAATGCCACCTTCTCAATAATCTGAAAATAAGAAACCAAAGCTAATATTCTCAAGTTGCAAATTCTTTGGAAGAATGTCTCAGAAACTGTCAGGCTCTCTCCAGAACCACCTACCTCAAGGTCATTTAGCGTACTAAGCAACTCTTAACAAATTAAATTCACCCCTGACTACAATCATTAATGTCAAAATGAACAAGGTGGACATCAACAAAACCATGACCTTCTAGAAGAATTTCAGAAAGACCATGTTGCATGTTAAGCACGCAAAAACTGCCAAGAAAACTTGACTATACAAGAAAGTTTCCCCTTTTTCCTTTGTGTTTTGCAATTAGAATGTCACTATCCAGTGTAGGTGAGACACTCCAAGGGAACTCCCACAGGAGAGCAGTGGCAGCAAGGCAGCGCTACCTCAAAAAAGCATAATCAGTAACATGACAGAAATAGGGTTCTTGCTTACCCTACTCCTCACCTGTAACTTGATAACCACTTCAGATCTGCTAAGATCCTTTTGTGAATGTTTCAAGTCGCAATGTGTTTCCACTACTGCAGTTACACTGCCAAAGAAGCTAGGATTTTTTAAAAATAAATCCTGTAAACTTATACAAGCTACAAATGCAGAGGTATTTCACCCCCCTCATATCATCCCTGCTCCTTCCATTTAAGTAGCACAAATGGTTAGAGAATACTTCATTACCCTAGTGAGCCCTGAGAAAAGTAATCAGTGGAGCCACAGAAGACACTCTTAGCCACACGTGCATATTTTTCAGTATGGATGTCTATCTTTCACACATGGGAAAACAAAGATCAGCAGGGAAAAAAAACCTTGATTCATAGAACTTTATATTTAGGACACCAATAAAGTATCACAGAGTAAGCAGAGAAAATGTACATCCACTGCTTTTGCCGTCAGGTCTTCTTCACAGAACTGTATTTTAATCGCAAAGCACATAAAAATGTATTTGAAAAACCATTCAACATTCCATTTGTTCTTAAAAATCTCTTCTACAACAAGAAGCATTATAAATATGCCTACTGCCAACATCAATCCAGCCCAGTGTTTTATCTTCAACAGCAGCAATATGAGACATTACTTAGGGAACTAGACAAAGCCTACACCACTTCCTGGTGTCGCTTCTCCTCGCATACTCTTTCAATACGCAAAAACATGCAAGTGCCTTGCTGCCAGGGAGAATGATCCAGGAACATGATCACCTCTGCAGAACAGAAAGAAATGCAGAAGCATAGAGTGGCACAGAAAACAATCTGAATATACTAGACTCACACAATTCCAGTTTGCAGTGAACCTTCCCACCACTTCCAGTCACAGTGACAAAGCCCAAGTCTGAAAACTCCTCTTTCAAAATCCCTTACAGTTTGAAAGTCCCTACAAACTCCCCATTCAGTCCCAGAAAGACCTAAAATTCTGCAGCAGACAGATGCACAACAGGCAAGAACTTCCACATACCTCAGCACAACAAACAGGATAGGCACATTTTTCCACGAGCTTCTTCCCAATCTGCTTTCAAGATGATTTTCATGTAGGACTTAAAAACTGCTTAACAGCACATAAGTGCTAAATTCAGTCTTATAGGGTTCCAGTATCCCTCATCTACTACATACAGCCTCCAGACAGGAAGATATCCTTTCTCAATGTGACGTAAGTTAGAAAAACTAGTTGAAATACCCCGATACTTAACGAGTAATTCAGAGTTCTGATACTCACAAAGTATTTAAGCTTATTCCACAATCCAGATAATTTCTAAATACTAAATTTATAGCATCAAATCCCTTATGAATAAAATACTTTAAATTACATGTTTTTGTTAAGATGTATAATCTACATATCACGTACAAGGAAAAATATCTTCAAATACATTTGATTATGTGCAGATTACTGTAAGAAATAGATAAACTCAAGACACAAAAAAACTTGGGTAAGACAAAATATTCTATAGAACACATAACTTATTACACACTGGGGAGAGGAGCACAGCAGAAGGGGCAATCCTTTGTATACCTTCTACCACGGGATTATTCCTCAAGAGACCCTACTCAAAACACTTTGTGTCCCAGGCCTCCTAACTTTCATGGTATCTGTAGAGCTTGCCTATTCATTAAAACAATCATCTCTCATACTTCTGTTCCACATAAGAAAAGCAGCACTGTCCTTGAAGTGACACATTGAATTGTTTTGCAATTAGCATGTACCATGTACTTTTACAATATTAGAACAGACTGAGATAAAGCTCAACAGGTTTTTAATGATCCTGTTCTAGTAAGCATTCTGAGAAAGAGGATAACACCTGTTTCCATTTAGAAGAGGCAAAGCTGTTTTCTAATTGCAGTGTAGTTTTTCCTCAGGATTCTTCTAGATGCTCTGAAGATGGGACAACAAGTAGGACTGACTTTTATATATATATTTTTGTGGACTAACCACAATTAGATTACTCCACATTATATCAAAGTAGGAATGTCTCAAAGAGCTACTCTCTATTACCAAAAATTTACAGGGGAAAAAAACCAAAAAATCTTTCAGAGGCTTTACCAGAAAAAAAAAACAAAACAAAACAAAACAAAACCCACAAAACCCCATGCTTTTAAGTTTTAGACTTCTTGTCTATTCCCAAGATTTCTGCCCTAGAAGGGTGCAGATATTCAACTGCACTTTTGTATTTCCATACGCCCAACATGAGAATACAGGCTAGTATTTGAAACCATCCTTACAGGATAACATGAGAAAGGACAGACTTAGGTAGACCAAAGAGTAGAAAATACATTTTTCCAAGCCTTTATCATACCTAGTCCACATTATTACCTTAGAAGAGTATTTCCTAAACACTGGTTGACTGCTTGATGCCAATTCATCACTTCTTCTGACAGAATAAATTTTAAAAGAACTCTTTTCTGATAGTATATCATTGCCATTGCCACAAAAGTGTTCATTATGCATGGAAGAGTCCATGAAAACACTGAACGTCCCACTTTACTCTAAATTCTGCCTCGCCTATTTTACACAGTTCACATTTTACAGTTCTTGCACAGATTTTGACAATACGCTGTTTAGAGACAGCTACACCCCTGACAGTATTAAGTGGAAGGTTATTGATGAAAGGAACTAGGGAGAGAACTGCAGTGCTGAATGAAGGCAATGAACTCACCAACGAAACTGCAAGAGTACTGATGACACACGTCCAACGCAGTCTGCTACAAGAGTGGCTCTTGAGGTGTATCTTAGCCCTGATATACTTTCACAATTCAGATAGTCTCAAACACTTGACATATTTCCCTTTTGAAGAAACCCTTTCTGCATGGGTTTTTCTTTCCTCCTCCCTGAACAAGTTAGGCAGCAGCTAGAGTACATAACCATAGCTCTCAGCTGCAGACACAGGGTGCCAGGCCCCCAGGTTTGCAAAGCCAAACCCAGCACACTGCTTTCTGCTGATAGCTGTAGGTGCAGCTCTAGAACACGGCCAAAGAAAGCAGTATCACTAGGGAATGGGTGTCAAGGAAACAGCTCGAAGTTGGAACTCTGCAAACAAGTCCAAAGAACTTATCGTAACTACTAATTTTTAAAAAACTAATCACAAAGAGCACTAACACTCTTCACAAATGCAAAACCTCATTCCTGCTACCATGGGTCACTAAATCAGACACAGCCATCCAAAGCACACCAGCACTTAGAGCAAGTGCCTGCAGAACTAACTCATGGAAAGAAAAACTCCATCAGTACATTTCAAGAGCTCTATTTAGGGTCTCCACCCAAGCGTTTCACTGAGCTATACTAGAAATAAACCAAACAAATGCTAAAGAGTGCTTAAATATATTACATGAAGGCCGAATTCCTACAACTAAAAACAAAATCTGAGACAAAATCAAATTGCTGAACCTCACTCAAAACTGCGCCCTCAATATGTATTTTCATATATAATTCAGGGTGATTAACACGTTCCTGGCGGAAAAACAAAACAAAACAAAAAAACCCGGAAAAAAACCCCAAAACAACGCTCTGAGGTTATATACGTACAGATACAGCAGCACCAGAAATGCCCCAGACATATTAGCTTCACATGTATGTTATTTCCAATCATCGCACTGACGGTGCCGGATCCCTCACATACCTACCCGATCGCCGCAGGCTGGGCCCGCCGCTTCCAGCCCCGGAGCGCGTCCGGCGGACCCGGCGCTGCAGGAGGGCTCGGGCCGCCGG
>VZTR01015084.1:100817-138462 GCA_013400775.1 Chaetops frenatus
CCCAGCCAGTCCGCGGCCCTTGCGGGAGGCTCGACCCGCGGCCTCGTCCACGGTACTGTGCACTCCCCACTCACTCCCGCCCCAGGTCTCACCGCCAGGTCCTGGGGTACTGCTCCGCTCATGGCCCTCACGGTGCCGCTCCGCCAGGCCCGTGCGGGCAGCGCAGGCCCCGGCTCCGACCCCGCCGTCTCGCCCTCGCCCGGCCCCGCCGCCAGCAGCAGAAGAAGCCGCTTCCCCACGGGAGAGGCCGCNCCCGGGCGGTCTGAGGGGCCGTCGGGAGGGCGGGCTTCCGCGGTGGAGGAGGAGGGCCGGTTGGCGGGCATGGGCCTTGCATAAGCAGAATCGCTCATAACCACAAAGTTCAAAACCTGGAATTATCGCAGAAATTAAGGAGTTTTAACCTAAATTTCGAGGTAAACACACAGAAGAACCAGTGCTCGCGTCTCAAGCTGGATCCCACAGATAGCATGAGGACCTGCTGACGGCCCCAGAGGACCGGCAGCGCCGCACAGGGCGGGGTGTTCCAGCGAGGCAGATTTCGGAAAGGGGGTGCATTTAGGAAGTAATTAAGATACAAAATCAGTATGTCAGTGAATCCAGCTGTCAGCATTAGCTAATACATCTGAACAGTTATCATGTAATGTAGCACAATGTCCTAAACCTGCCCCTTTTCAACATGAATACTTAAGCATCCTACAGTAAGAAAAATGACATGCGATTTTATATCGGTTTCTGCTAGTGCAGCAAAGGCACAGTAGCACTGACATAAACTGGAATAAGGAGCAGATGCTATACTCCATACCAGCACAAGGATACTCTTGTGGAAGTAGGTTGTTCTTTTGCAGGTACTGTTTCTTCACTCTGGCAGAGTCCCATTTGACACTGAATTAGCAACAGCAAAGGCAACCTTTCAATTCTTCAATGCTTGCTTTCAATTCCAATTATTGAAATGATTGTGCCAGGTTGTTTTAAGTAGATGGCATTTCCTCTTTGTTACTTTCTAGTTAGAGGGATGCAATGTCCTGACTGGAAAATGTGTAGGGCAATGCCCAATGCCGGTTGAGCAACTACACCAGACTTCAGATTATCAGTGACATCAGTACTCAATGCTCCCCTCTTGTGCTGTACAGCATCGGAGTTTTGATTTACTACACACCACTAGATTTACTAAAACCTCCCCACCCCCCCGTTTTTTTTTAAGTATATTATCTACATTAAACATTACTGAATGGTAGCAGAGCCATTATGTCTTGCATCTGAATACCATGGTAAATCCAAGATCATTACTACATTCTTTGAAGACCAGTCTTTGCACTTCTTTACTGAAACAGTATGATCATCAGCTGTGCACCAGAAATAGTATCACCGTGTGAAAGATTCCAAATGCTCCTATGCCTCTTCCCATTTCACCAGCTCAGACTCCCATTGCTGTGATAAAGCAGACCAGCATTTCCCATCTCCCAAGCATGGTGCTGGATATTCCAATGGCATGCAGCACCAGGTGGGCCAACAGTGATAAAATCCACCAATACTAGGGGTTTCCTAAGTGTCATTAATGATTGACCCAGACAGCATAGGCCATAAAGCATGACTTAAATTTAATTTATGAAATACCTAACAACTTTTCTATGCTAATTCTGTTGCACCAACCTCTGTTATAAGTTAGAAAACTTAGTTTCATGAGCTGTATTAATTTCAAATTCTATTTTACTGCGAAAGGGTAAAGAGCTACTGCTGTTAAACTACATACTTAAATGGCTGCAAAACCAAATATCACGACTTCAGCTTGTGAGACATCAGGTAAGTAACTACCAGCCTACATCCAAAGGTGTCCCTTAATCACTGAAGATGGCTTCTCCAGACTGCCACCTTCACAGCCTTGACTGGTGGTCAATGCTGCAGTGTACAAAGCAAGTAATTTGCCAGAATGGCTGATCCACTGACTGATTTTGTGGAATTTACATAATTTGAGAACTGTGGGACTGATACAGACACTCACCTGTACAGGTTTTCAACCCTCCCTTTCAATATCTAAGGCTACCCCTTCCATAGACAGCAGGCATGTTCTTTGGAGAACTTTATTAAAATATATCCAAGAAGTAATCAAACATTTTCTAATGAGCCAGGAGACAACTGAAGTGAGAAAAACACCTGTACAGAGAATAGTGCTCTAAGTTTTTGTTTACATGCTTTATTTCAATGTTTCACAGTTTAATCATTGTCTACAAAAATATATTTCTGAAACTCTCAGTCCTCTATAAAAAATGCTGGTCAGCAGCAGTGACCCTGACAAACAGAATGTACCTTGGGATAGTGAGAGCACCTCCTGTAAGCAGATTAGTGCAGCTAGGGAACTCCTGCCTCACCCTGGGAGACTTCTGTTCTTTGGGATTAAAGCTCTGCACTAGTTTTGAAGGAAGGCATTAAAAAAAAGTAATTCCACTTCTGTATACTGCATTAAGCTTGGAAGGGGGAGCTGCAAGTTCAGTGTATCACACAGCAAAGAGTGCTAACAAAGCCCTTGGCACTCAGGGAAAGATGACCTCAGGATGCTTTAGTACTGGTAAATTTTTCTTTGAGCTATCATTCAGAACAGCCTTCATCTGGTGATAATAGGTTCAGGCTGTCAGCAGAGGTACAAACGGCACACAAGCAGAGTAATCCTATAAATGCAAAGAGAGTCCTTCTTTGAGGACAAGAGTTTCTATTCATTTTTACCACAACATTTTCAGCTGTGACTTCAATCAAGGGGAAAATTACTGTCATATCCAGTGACAAACCTACATCGTGTTGGATGGAACAGAGCCACTATCCATGCTGTCAGCTTCAACTCCTTGGTATCCATAACTGGCAATATTTCTTACAACATCAATAATTTAATTCCTATGCATACTAGTCACTAGTGTATCTAGCCAAAATATGAACTGAAAAACTCAAATTTCCCCTAAATGAGATCTTTCCACTCTTCCTCTGCTCAGTTATTTGACTATCTATAGAGTTACTTGCAGTTAAGAAGAAAAAAAAAAAAAAATTGCCTCTTCTAAAAAAATAAATCTATCTTGCATTGTGCTCTAGAAAAGACAAGGTCAACGTACTCTGATCCTCAAAGCTTGTAACTAGGAGCCCCTTACCACAAAATAATCTCAGACCTGAACCCCTAAGCAGGGCAGGAATTTTCAGCAGCAAATAAAGAATAGTTATTGACAGACTGCTTCCCTAATGTGGTAATAGAAGATGAGCTCTCTGAAAACTTTTCCACACCTGCCTGTCAGAAGATCTTTCTGAGCCAGCAGCTTGTGAAATCTGAATTTCCTAGAGATTAGAGAATTCAGGAAAGTGCTGATGGTTATTTTAGGTACATCTGCAATCAACGGGCTTCTGAGCTCCAGGCTTTTGTTCAGAGAAAATTCTCCTGTAACTCATACCTACCACCAGTCTCAGTCTGATCTGCTAAACCTGAGCAGCCAAGGAGGTATATGAATTTGAAGCAGAATCAGAATCATCCACAAAAACACAAAAGCCAAGAAACTTCATTGAAACAAATACCTTATCAAAAAAAGACACTCAGCACTAGAAAATTAGTATTATCTCACTAATACTAAACAGCTAAAGTGTAAAATCTGTAAGAAAACACCTGAAGTTTACTTCTTGACTATTTTCCTTTCTTGAATTGCTGGGAGGAGTGGAGAAGGGGAAGAGAAAGGAGTTAATCACTGTATTAGCAGTAAGCCATTATAGAGAAGGCAGTATTGGACAAAAATTTTAAACCAGGAAAAAAAAATCTGAGAACTCAGTTATTCTGAAAGCCTTCCTTACCTTCCTAAACTAAACAGCCTAAACAGAGGATTTTGTCCATACTTTAAGTTGTTTTTCCAGTCTGTTCCCATCTGTTCAGCTTCCAGTCACAGACACACAACAGAGAGAATAATCAAGGGAGGCAGAGAAACCCACACATAGGGTATGCCTCCCATATAGCACCTACTTTAATATATCCAAACAACACGAACAAGTCAATCAGATATTGTTACATCTTGTGCATGGAAAGGCTATAACTGAAGTGTAACAAGATGAAATTAAAGGAAGCCGTGGAATCATGGGAAAATCTTCTCCTGTGGAATCTCTTGCTCAAGACTCCACACCCCTCAAAGAAGTGGTTCATTTGTGAAATGGAGAAGACTTGCCAGCAACAATCCTGCCTTGACTTCAGGTGAAAAACTGAGAGTATTAATTCTTCTTCAGTATCACAAAGACTATTCATGTAAAACAAACTGCTGTCTTGCGTTGCCCTGCTGCCCTGCCCTGCCCTGCCCTAGAGATGCAGTAGATCAGAGAATCATAGACTATGCTGAACTGGAAGGGATCCACGAGGATCATGGAGTCCAACTCCTGGCCTTGCACAGGACATCCCAAGAATCCCACTATGTACCCGAAAGTGTTGTCCAAACACTTATTGAATTCAGATAGGCTTGCTGCTGTGCCCGCCTCCCTGGAGAGTCTATTCCAGTGCTCAGCCACCTTCTGGGTGAAGAACTTTTTACTGACTGTTAAAAGCTGCCTTCTCCACCAGCACAGACAAGAAAGATGTTACTTCTAGCTGATGCAATTATGCAAAAAACAAAACAAAACAAAACAAAACAAAACAATCTGTATCTTAAAGCTTAGAATTCTAGTGTGATGGATCCCTTGTGGATAAACACTGCCATAGACTATGAGGTACTTGTGTGTGAGGAACCAGCAACTGCAGCTGCACATTATTGCTACTTGCTGTCTCAGTGCGTGCTTTTCCTATTTCTGCTTTTTCTTACCTTCTCCAAGTTATAGACTCCAGGGTGAACAATTCTGAAGCCTCACAAACATGGTGGCCACCAAAACACATTTGGTGACATTTTAATCCCTTCCAAATTATTTAAAAGGCTGGCTTTGAGAGTGTTACTTTTAAGTTCAGGCCTAGAACTGCATAGAGAAAACTCTGTATGGTCAAGAACTAACAGTGCCTGTGCTATGCCTGTTCTCACAGGAAACATTAATTAAAACAAGCGAAGTAACACAGAGAGCTTAGCCTGGCTGCCACCTATCAAGGGCATAATGAAGACAATAGTCACAACTTCTCCGATTCACTAATATTTTTTCTAATATTTCCCATGGCTACACTTAAAAGGGGTTCAGCCAAATTAAATTTAAGCTACAAGTCTCAACTGAAAAGTGTGCACTTAAGTTCGGAACACTGAGGACCATCTCTGATCAGGTGGCTTCACTTCATTTTCAAGCACACAAAGACAGTTCCCTATCACAACAAAAAGCAACTGAAGCAGATACATGGGAGAACTGATTCGTTAAGCCCAGGGGAGGCAAAGTCACTGCTGCCATGCCCCAGAGAAGGAGAAAGATTCATTAAGAAATTATAACTAAAGGGTTACAAAATAAAGGCAAGAGCTAAAGTCTGTCGGCAATGAAATGCATTCTCCTGTCCCATGTGAACAGGAAACAGTGTCTGTAGGGTGTTAAAGAAGGTCCTAGGAGGAGATGCCCTCCTACTTTTTTCTGCTGCCAAAGGAGAGGAGAGAAACACGCTGCTATTGGTCAGCAGGAATCTCTCTGTCTGCATCCAGTTTGCTTGTCTCTCCTGGGGAGGGGGTACGTGGTGCAGAGTGAGAAACAGAAGGGATCCCATGAGCTACAATCCCTTCCACTACTGGTGGTTCTGGTAGCCCAGGGTTGGCTACTCCCACTACTCCTGGAGGAAACCTAAAACCAACAAAAACATAGAAATTATAAGCTTGTCCAACAGAGTTATTCAAAGGAAAAGGAGCCACACCCTCAGACATGCTGAAAACAAATCCCTCTTTCTAAAAGAAACACTCTGAGATAGAACACAGCAAAAGTCTCCAGAGCTGAAGAGTAGCAGTGGTATCCTAATGCCAAATGACACCTGTTTGCAGACAGACCCAGACAGTCCGAGGTCACATACTAAGCATTTGGAAACAGATACAAGATTTATCTCCAGTTGAAAATATCATGAGGCACTCTATGAAGGCACCTGGAAGGCTAAGAATTCCCTCCCCATCAGTAGGAGGGGTGTAAGCTGCAGTTATCCTTCACTGGGCTCCAAGACAGAAAAAGTAAGAAGCTGAACTAATAAAACAGCTAGATGTAAGAGGAAAAATAGGAGAGTGACAGTCATGAATTGCTAATGAGCTCTTCTTCCATCACTTCCATTCTGCTTCCCTATGCCCTCTCCATAAATACATCTCAACTTCTGTAGATCTCTCACAGAAGGAAAGGAAATATATTTCCTACTTTGCAGATGGGAGACAGAAGGGAAACAACCAACTCACAATCACTTAGCAGGTTTGTAACAGATAAACTCAAATGCACTCTACTTAGACTACTGAATAAATCCACTGGACAATGTCTCAGTAATAGTCCATACCTGGGCTACATGTAAGAACTGTGCTTTGTTAATATAGCCCTAATGATATGTACAACTTCTAATGTAGAGTTGCAGTCTTTTTTTGGGACATTCAGCAGGCTTTCTTTTATTAAGGTATCTCTTGGGCATGTCTTCCAAGGATTTGGAAATATTGACCAGTATGCAGCTGGAACTAAATATGACCAAGTATATGTTAAATATTAGTACAGTTTTAGAAGTGCTGCTGTTAAGTTTTGGGGAAGAGCTCATACAGCATATATAGGAACAGAGCCATACCTGTTTGCAGGTACAAGCAGTTCTCAAACCCCTGGCCTACTTCAGCAGGAAGATATGCTTGGATAACCTATGTATCTCACCTGTAAGCTGCAGCTCCGTTGAGTTCTGGGTGGACAGTTGCAGGATCAATATTGGACCACTGAGCTGCTAACAGCAAGTACTCCTTATTAACACAGTTTCTCAAAGCATCTGGTATGTGACCTGCAAGGGCACCAAGAATGACAAAAAAACCAGAAAACAGGTAGGAGAGACTTGTTCCCTGCAGCAGCTACAAAGGAAAGTAGAAAGGAAAAGTGCAAAATATTTTCATACGCCTCCACAGGATAACACTGGGTACAGGAGACTCTCCTCTAAGCATCTGGTGTCTGGGAATGGCAAGAAACTGATATTTTCTTCCCACTTCTATGACCTTGTGAAAATTATTGCCACAAACCGCAACTGCCAAGCCTCACTTCTTTCAAAAGACAACACGTACTACTCAAGGAAAAAACCATATAGTAAAACTGTCAAAGGAATTATTGCAAAGGATTTGGAAGATGTAGGTAAGAAAGCTTTCCCAGGGAGAGAAAGAGCTACTCTGGCATTAGGTACAAGAATTCTCAGAAGACAAACTTAACTTATACTCCAGTTCCAGAAACCAGTTAATGAGTCTAAGTTTTCAGAACCATAAGCAAAATCCTTGCAGTGAACTAACAAAAACCCACTAACTCAGCAGCAGCTGCAAATCTTCATTACCTGTAATAGCTCTGCGAATCTCTTTAGCTGCGTCTTCTCTGGATTCAATGGAAGCCTGTTCACTGTACCAAGCAGTGTGAGGGGTGCAGATAACATTGGGTGCATCTTTTAACGGCCCCTGAGTGAAACTGGGGGGAAGAAGAAGATTTTTTTCCAGAAGTGATAACCTCATCTGTCCTCTTGGGCATCACTGTAACCCAAATAACAAAAAAAAAAAAAAAAAAAAAAAAAAAAAAAAATAACCCAAAAACCACCAAACTGCCAGAAGAACCATCCAGCTTAGGTGAACCACCAGCAGGCATGCAGGTACAACATTACCTGAAAGGCTCAGACTCATGCACATCCAATGCTGTTCCTCTGATTCTCCCCTCTTTCAAGGCTTGTGCTAAGGCTTTCTCATCTACCAGCCCTCCCCGGGCTGTGTTCACTAAAAAGCAGCCCTGACGCATCTGGAAGAAGAAAAATATTACGTGCATTGAGAATGAGACTTTTCATGGAAGCTAAGCGAATCTTGGGAAGTCTACTGGAAATGAGCAGGAGTCTGCAGTGATTAGATGAGGCCTGGAGGAACTAGGAGTGCTTTTACTGCAAAGCTTACCACAGGGGAAATGCCTGCAAGCAATGCTTGAGAAATTTGCTTTAAAAATCAACAAACAAAACCACAAGACAACAAGGGCGAAAGTGGAACTTTCAAGTTCTGTACTCCATATTCATCCTATTACATTAAAAAAGAAAGAGGACATGAATCATGAATCAGGTATCCAGCTATACAAAACTGGACTACAGTGTCCAAATGTCTCTCATAAAAGCACTGGAAAGCATTCATAGACTAGTGGAGTTTAGCCCGAGACTGACTTTGCAGTGGGCTTTGGGCAGAGAGGCTGTATAAAACAATGTACACAGTCCCAGCCACACCACATCTAGTTCTAACTAGCACATTAAATTATTTTTAAGATAATTCGAAATTATGGAATCACCTAAAATATTCCTTATAAAGGAAACTACTTTGCAAGAAGAGACAATCCTATTCTTCTCTTAACATAAAATTCTACACAGCACAAAGCACAGGCACCCAGATCCACACGCTCCCAGCCTCCAAAGGCAGCAGGAGGCACACAACAGAGGCAGCAGGATTCACACACTCTCAGCCTCTGTGAAAGCAGCAGTTCTGGTTTGCATTCATTTCCACAGTGCTCTGTGGGGGAAATCAAGCTCCTGCTGCACCTGTTTAATAGTGAAGTCATTGATGAGGTGATGGTTATGTTCATTCAGGCTGCAGTGCAATGTGATGCAATCGCTGTGCATTAGTAGATCCTGCAGGGTTCCTACTCGTTGTAAACCCAAGGATCGCTCCACTCCATCCGGCAGATAGGGATCATAGAAAATCACGTTGAAGCCAAAGGACTTGGCTCGGAGAGCCACTGCCTGTCCAACTCGGCCTTCACAAAAGAAAACCCACAATCATCAAGGAAAGGTAAAACAAACTTTAAAGACAAGATACTGGGGTAGACTGTGAGCCTACACTGAAGTTTACTGCCAGGGCCCAAGGTATGGCAGCCCTGGAAACCCCTAGGATTGCCACAGGGATCCAGAGGAGGCTATTCAGTGCTGCTACTATGTGGCTAATTCTAGTTCTTCCCCATGCAATAGCCAGAGCTTAGTCGAGATGCAGCTCCGTTTTCAAACCAATTCTAGACTGTGAGTCAGAGATAATAATCTGGCTACAAGAACTTGGAGAAGGAATTGGTAGCCACTTTTCAGGCAGCTTTGTTACTGATACAGAACCTAGCACAGGGGGAAACAGTCACCGAGAAGAGCTGCATGAATGTTCCAATTCTTCTAACCATTTGAAATCAAACAAAGAATACCCAATCCCCTGACATATACCCAACTCTTGAAGATATCCAGAACAGGGCACTGGCATTCCTTAGGAATCAGTGTGTTTCACAAAGAACAGTGGTAGAATTATCACTTTTCTCAGTATGTGACTCTTAGCTTCCCAAAAACGTTCACAGTTCTCTTTTCAGTCTAACAGTTCCCATCACTTACCTAGTCCAATGATGCCCAAAGTCTCCCCACGGATACGCACAGCACCTCCAGCCACCTCTCGAATCTGTTCTACACTTGAAGCTCGATTCCCTTCCCGTAGAGCTTGATGTAGCCAAGTAACACGGCGATAGAGGTTCAAGATGTGGCAGAGGGTAGAGTCAGCAGTCTCCTCTACTGAGGAGGAAGGGATGTTGCAAACTGCAATGCCTACAAAGCCATAGAGGTCATATAATATTTTTAGCATCACAATTCTAAACCCACATAAAGCTCTTTAAGCACAAATGCTGAAAGGTAATTCAGTACTCCAGAACTCAAGAAACACAGGAAACACAGGATTCATTTCAGAACCTCATTCTACAACACAGATGTGAACAGCAATCTTTTCAATGCCCTAGGAAACACTGTTCTTTCCTTATAAATATCTATTTGATTGACACACTCACCACAAAAACAAACAAGCAAGCAAGCAAACAAACAAGCTGAAATCAGAAAGCTGGGCCATACAAGTAATACAAGCAACTGACCATTTTAAGAGATCTGCATTCAAAAAGATGCACTCCTTCCATAGATACTCCTGACAAATTAACAGGCAGACTGTAGAAGAATTGAGACAGATGGCTGAACTCTTCATGCCTTACAGTCCAGATGCTCACTGCAAGCATCAGCCTCCCCAGGAGCCACAATAAGTAACTAACTCATTCAATGCAGACAGAAGCCCCAGGAGCTTCTCTAAATCCATTTGAAGTTACGCTTAAAAATAACAACACATAACACTCTTACTCTAGAATTACGTACAACCACAAGGACCATAAAACCCATGGCTGCAACTATCAGGTAAATTATAACAAAACCAGAGTTGAAGACCTAGAAGCATAAATTACTGTCAGAAAAGGGAAAGATGGAACACTGTATCAAAATCTGGTAAGTCCTGAGTAGTCTATGAAAAAAAAAAACAGGAGGGGGGAGGCTGGCAACATACCATTTTGTTCCTGCTATCCTTCATTCAAAATAAAAATAATTAGATGGAAAAATGTTCTCTTCCCAAACATAGCCCTAGTCACTTGCCAAACCAAGGCAACTGTTCTGCCACAAGAGTCCACCACCTAGCTAAAAACTGGGAATAAAATCTAGGCAATGGTTGAAAGAATCATTGTTTCGTAAGCCTAGTCAGAAGAGATATTTGGCTAAACTCAGACCTTGCTTACCCATGAGAATTAGGAGAACAATGGCCACAGACAATCCCAGATATCTGACTGCTTTTCTCTATCAAATTATTTCCAATTTTGCCATAATGCCACACAGACAACTCAGAGGACATGAGTAGAGGTGATAGAAAAACCCAATTTCTCTTAATCTCACTGATTACCATCTCATTCAACTCTAGACAAGTCCCATGCATCCATCTGCTACACAGCCAGACACAGATTTGTGTTAACATGCAGTATCATACCTAAATGAAATAAAACACAGAGAAACAGCCCTTTGGTCTGAAGATTCAGAACACACAAGGAACAGTATCTTACCTCCGAATGAATTAAAAGGCCTGGCTAAGCTCGAAAATAACCATTATTTGTCCATGAAAAAGCAAATCTTGCCACGTGTAAGGGTCATCACACTGTCACTCCAAAGCAAAAGTAGCAAGCAATGGTCTGATGGTGAAAGAACTTTGACTCATTTCACCTTGGATTAGTTAGTGTGTGGTGCGGAAAAGGGAAATCTTTGAATCTGAATGAATCAAAGATATGGATGGTGACCTTAAGTAGAGAAATGTAAGACTAGGTTAGATTCCAAACTCAGGACAAATATGTAAAGGGTGGATGAAAGCCAAGGACCTTGACAGGAACTCTTGGGACTATTCCTTTGAATTATCCAGATGAAAAGGCACTTTTCACCTACCTAATTCAAGCACTAGCCCAATATACACTCTTAATTTATTAGGAATTCACCTTTTCTTACAGATCTGAAAATGCAATGCTTGCCTATTTCAATTTTATATCCTAATACTTGTATTTGATTTAAGCTTAAAAAGACCTGCATTACACTACGGAAGCTTTTTAATCCCTTACACCGGTAAAACTTTAAGAAGGGGAAAGTTACTTAAGTGATCCATCTCACCTAGGAGACTAAAAGGTCCAGAAGTCTCACTCCCATCTGCTTAATAAATAGCAGCTTTTTGTCATCTGATCCAGACACTTCTCACATGCCTAGGGTTCTAAAGGGATACCTAATAGAGTTTTATATCAGAACCTACTTGCATATACAAAATTAAGAGGAAAACTCATGAAGCATTTACAGTGAGTTTATCTTGCATCAGCATTTGCAGGTGGTTTTCAGACATCAGTTTCCTCAGGGGTCACAAAAAGACCAAAATCCCCTCACCAAAAGTTACCTAGACGCCATATTCAGGTTCCTGAATCCCAAACAAAAACAAAGACACCAACATCTATAGCAGAGCAATCTGAAAACTGAGAATCCTTCTTTTAAGCCACCTACCAGCCCCTCTATTGGTCAGCTTCCTAATGACACCTGATACTGAGCAGCTCCAAGTCTTTGTACATAAAAGTTTTTAAATGCACTCAGCTATAAAGCACAAAAACATGTGCAGTGTTCCATTTCACATTCAGTTCTGATCACAACAGACACCTAATGGTGTCATCATACCTAATTCTGCAGCGGATTTGATGTCAACATTGTCATAGCCACTGCCAATGCGCACAATGACCCTGAGGGCTTTGAATTTCTCCAGATCCTGACGAGAAAGGGTAATGGTGTGATACATCAGAGCTCCTACTGCCTCATTCAGCACCTATAACAAAAACCAGTCCAAATCAATATCTGGTTTGGTTACCTAAGAGGCAAAGCTCTACTTCTGAATCTTGCACATTTTCTTGCCCACCTTTTCATGGATTTCCTGAGTTGATTGAGCATCACAAAACGCCACTGTAGCGACATCCTTCAAGATGGGCATCTCCACAGTGCAATCACGTCCATCCAGGAGTGCAACTAGTGGCCGTGCTGGCATTGGGCCATTCACAATAGGAGGCCGTATGCCTATTGAGAAAGTCAGCAGGAGTGATTACATGAAAGACAAGAATTCCGGAACCCTCATCTGCTAGTCCAGTAAATTGCTAATAGTATTAAGGAACAGATTAGGCAAAGCAAAAGACATGAATAGGAAACAACACAGTGAAAAGATGCTGGAAAAAAACCACAACCACCTCCACCACCACCCAGACGAAAGAAAATAAAGCATGTATTATCAATAATAATATAATAGAGGTGATCTACTCAGCAGCATGCCATCTTACTCCAAGCTCCTGAAACCAGTGACAAAGTCGCTTCACACCTCCTCCCCAGTGACCTGCTCCCCCCATCCCAGCATGCCCAGATATTTCCCCCTCAAGTGAGCAGAACTTGTACGTCCACAGAGCCTCCGACAGTCACTAGCATCCGGCCCTCTCCAGAAGGCTGTAGGCAGCGCCTCCGTGGGCGGCGGGGCCCCGCTCGCCGCGGGCCGGGCGGACGCTCAACCCCACAGGCGCGCAGCGGCTGCGTCGGGTCCCCGAGGCATAGGGCAGGTGCCGCTCCCCGCCGCCCGCTGCTCCTGCCGCCGCTGCCGAGGGGCGCCCGCCCTGCCTCACCTTCGCAGATCCGGTCGAGACGCTGCCGCTTCACTTTGTGCCGGTCCATGGGCCGGGCGGGGCCGCGCCGCCCTCGGCGCCGCGGAAGGACCCGGGACCCGTCACTCGCCGCCCGCGCCGCTGCGGCGGAACCGGAAAGACGCGGCTGAGCTCACGCGAGCGGCATCGCCGCCACTGAGGTGCCGCGCGCTTCCGCTTCCGGTGTGCGGACCTTGGTCTTTCGAGGGCAGTGGGGCCCGATAATAATCCTTGCTAAACTCGTGTGAACACTCTGGTCATCCTCTGGCATGAACCCAGTTTAATGGTGCCTGTGTCTCCTCTTGTGTGCCTCTGCACACAAGGGGTTGCTGTGGAGATCCCCCAGTTAGCAAGGGAAGGGAAATAAATTACTCTTTGGGATTTAGCCATGGGTTTGTGGCTATCTTGGCTGCTGCCTGCCCGTGCTGATACTCACTTGGGTAGTTAAACAATAGCAAGGTAGGAATGTTTGGCAAAGATCGAATGCTTAGAAAAATGCGTTTCAAGGCCCACTGGGTTTGATGACCCTTAAATATCTCAGATTATTTCATGAACTGGTTGAAATTATTTCATGAACAGAACCATGAAGAGTGACTCTGATACCGGAAACCTGGAAGAAGCAAAAACCTGTCTGTGTGGAAAGAGACAAGAGGATAGGCTAAGGAATATGAATGAATTTGCCTGTAATTAAAAAAAATAATAATAATCTGGTGCATATAAGTTGTTTGTGGCAATCAGCGAGACTACTACTCGTTTACAACAGTTTGTCAAGAATTAATTTAGTGTCTGTGCTATATGCAGCTACTAAAAAAAACTGGGTAGTTTTACCCATTTGGTTTGCATGCCAGGGAGTCTCCCTTTACATTTATGCTGGCTGACCTTCACGTCTGTATAAAATATCTCAGTTAAAATCTCCCTGAGTGCATTCAGATATCCTCCTCACCTGTCAACATTCTTGCTGATAGCTCTTCAGGCAAGCACTTTGTTGGATGCTTAAAAAAAGCCACAAGGGATAGGAGGCAAGAGAGGATTTTTCTGAGGACAGAAAAAGAAATTGGAAATCCTAGAAACCTTGTTGCCAGGGGCAAAATTAGTAAAGAAAGCCTCCTCTGTCTGGGTGCAGCAACTCTGTGCCGTGGTCCAAAGTCCTGCCATGTATCAAAATCATAGAATAATAGCATATGCTCAGTTGGAACAATCAAGATCATCAAGTCTGACCTCTGGCCCTGCACAGGACATGCCAAGGATCCCATGGCCATCATCATTTCTTGTATCACCTGACATTTGGGTTTATTGCCTTTGCAGTTCACCTTGAAGTAGCTGTAGGGTGGTAGTAGATCATCTCTGAAATTCCTTTTTGCCAAACAAACAAGCCCAGGTCAGATAATCAATTTGTAAGTCATGTGCTACCATCTTGGTAACCCTCCACTGGACCCTCTCTAGTTCCTCCACATGCCTCTTGAACTTCAGGGGCAGGAAACTGCACACAGCAGTCCAGGTGTGGCCACACCACTGCTAAGCAGACGTTAATAACTTCTTTCAGTCTCTGGCCATATTCTTCCTAATACAGTGTGGTGTGTGGGTTGTTTTATTCACAATCACAGCTTACTGGTATCCATGGCAACTTTCAGGTCCTTCCAGCAGGACTGCCTCTCATCCACTCAGTCCTCAGCCAGGAAAGACACATGGGGTTACTGTGCCCTGTTTCAGGACTTGACTCTCCTTCCTAAACACCATAAGGCATCTGTTGACCCAGTTCTTTAATTTCTCAAAGATATGTTGTTCAGCATGTCCATTGCTCACCCTGAATTTTTATCATCATTAATTTCTTAGCTCCCTTTTCCTGTAGAATGACACATAATTATTCTCACCAAACACATAGTCTACCCATTGAGCTGTATGACTGTACTTAACCAGACAGACACCTAAACATCTCTGACCTTCCTGCTGCGAACTACACTGAGGTTAAAGTACAAGGGCAGCTTTGAATTCTTTACTCATAGGAACAAAAGAGTAAAACTGTCTGAGTCACAAGTGGCCAAATATCCCAGAAACTGAAACACAAAACTATGGGTGGCTGATATGGATGTCAAACCCCTGAACTTTCTTTGGCAATGAGCAGCCAGAGCTGTTCAGGGCACTAGCACTCATGCTAGGAAATGGAGGAGGGTTTTATTTGGTTTTCCATAAATATAGACATCAACGTCTGCTTGGTTGTTTGCATTAGATTAATATTTCTGTAGTGTACAGGTGTTACTATTAGCTGTGAATGTCTCCTGTCTGTCTCTAGAGCAGAATGTGGTGCTGTAAATATTAGCCAAAGCGGATTAGTGTTTGCTCAGCCCTCCTCTGTGCTACCTCCCCCTGTAGTTCTCTGACAAACGACCAAGATTCAGAATCTTTGGACTTCCCAGTAATGTGCTTTGGTTGTAGTGGTCGAATCCTGAATAAAAGCAGCAGAAGCACCAGCATGGTATAATCTTCATAAGATTAATACTATACAATAAGGTATGTTATACAAATAAGGTAAGACTAAGCAACTCAGCACCTACAGCAAACAAAATACTTCCTTGGTCAAACCCACTCTTCACTGGCTGTGGCAGTCATGGATATAGAGATGAAATGTCTAGCGTACCACTGGAACTGCTACTTGCTTTAATACAGTGATACACAGTAATTTCCATGCAGAAGAATTCTCTCACAGCAGTTCCCTGCAGTAAGCAGGAGGACTAATCTTTCTTAAAAACTCAAGAAGACTAGAGCACCACTGAATTTGATTTCGAATACTTAATGTATTTGCACAATTATTACCCTTTCTGTTGGGGTTTTCGGGCAGATGGGGTAGGTCTCTACTTATGCAAACAATTGACTTACAAAACGTTTGCCTCATTTTCATATACTAATGTTTGACATGCATGTGTTGCACTGTAACTTTTTCACACTGGTTAGTTTGGTTTTAGGATGCAAATTAAAACAAAGCATCTGTTCAAAAGAAGCACAGCTGCCTAAATGCCATGTGGGCTCTCAGAAATGCGATCTTTTGTGTGGGTGCAGACAAGCAGCTCAATCAAGACAGAGCCAGCAACACGTAAGAAACTGAAATAACAGCCTTCACAACAAAGCCAAAAGGAAGAAGCCACAAGCTCAGTCATCCCTTCCACAGACCCAAGAATTACTTGGGGAATCTACTCAAAAGCCAGTCAGCCTCTGTATCCTCCAAGAACACTCCCTCCAGAGTGAAGGAGACTCGTAAATTGGAGACTCACTGTCCTTTACCCAAGTACGCCCCCGAAGGTGCGCAGTCACAGCTCTGCTCTCGGTACTGAGGTGTGCTACGAATCAATAAACAAACGTCTTGCACAGCCCCTTCCAAAACGCCCCTTTTGAAGCATCCTGCACTGCCGGGCCCCGGGCCCACCGGCTCCCTGGTCGCCCTGGGAATAGCGGCCGCTGGATGACCCCCGCCACTCGCCCCATTTCGCACCAGCCCGACAGCCCTGTGGCTCCTCCGCCCAACGCGGCTCCCACGGGCGGGTCCCGGACCCGCGGTGGGTCGGGCCGGGGGCGGCGCTCGCCGTCCGCACCTCGACGGGGCGGGCCGGGCTCAGCAGCACCGAGGCGGGGCCGCGAGCAGCATGCGAGGTGCAGCCCCGGCGCTCGGAGCCTCCGACCGCTAGCATGGGGCCGGCGCTGCTCCTGGGGCTGCTTCTCTCCCGAGCCGGTAACAGCGCCTGGGGTGCGGGGCGGGCTGGGCAGGGCGGCACCGTCCCTCTCCCGGCGGGCAGACAGCGGTATCGCCCGCACCCCGGTCCCGCCGCGGGGCGGACGCAGGTTGCAGGAGCGGCGCCGGGGTCGCGGTCGCTAGGGTTGACTCCGATGTCAGGCGGGCGCGGAGCGCGTCCCGAGCGCGACGCTTCCAGCTGCTGCCCGGCTCTCCCGGCCGCCGGCTCCAGCTGCCCCGGCCGCAGGCGGTGGGTAGGAATTCGCGATTCAAACCAGGAAAGGCAGCTGCTGCTTTGGCCCGAACCGGGAACCTCCGGTGTGGTTGTGGCCAAACTGGAGGGACGCTCTGGGGAGGGGACCGTCTGCCCTGGAGGCAAGGCGTGAGGAGGCGAGAGGAGATGCCGGGAGCCGATCCCTGAATGCGGCTGGACGGCGGGCACAACGCGGGGATTCATACGCCTGAGCTGGTCCCGGCTACGCCGCGCTCTCGCTGGCTTTGCCCAGAGCAGCTTTTGATACCTATCCCCCATGCATTCGCCCTCTGGAACGCTTCAGGCTAATAGTTTTCCGAGACTATGCTCAGTTTGCCAAGACCAATCCAAGGAACTCCTGCAGAGATGCAGCTGATTGTTCCTCCTATTACTGCTAAATCACGAGAGCTGAGAGTTGAAATTATTCCTTTTTCCAGTTCATCTCTTATTCAGTCTTCAGGGCTGATGTGACTAGGAATAAGGAAATTAGAAACTGCTCTGTAGCATTCCTAGTTTCTGTCTAGTGGTGCTTTCCACTCAGAAAAAGCTGCAGCTTTTTGACTGCTAAAAAATGGGCTGTTGCACTTAGACCACGGTAGCACTGGCAGCCACACGATTGCAAAAGATTTCCCACAATTTGCCATGTCCAAATGCCAATGCTTCTTTGGTAGCTTTGTTTAATAAAGGAAGGGCTTCCCTTCTGTAACTGTTGTCTCTTTAAATACCGTTGTGCACCAGGGGCAACAAGATAGACATATCTATATGACAGGACATTGAAAAGGGAGAATAAAGGTGTATTTTATTACCTATCCTTTTTTTCTAAGGTATAAATAATCATAATGTGTTAATTGGTTATTACCTTTTAACTTTTTTTTTTTTTTTAACTACAGATGGCATTCCCATACACATACATCTTTAACATGTTCTGCAACCTAGACCACAGATCTAGGAAAGAATTATCTTCCTCATTCTTTCANTTTATTTGGTTTTTTCTTTTTAATTTTTTTTTTTTTTTTAACTACAGATGGCATTCCCATACACATACATCTTTAACATGTTCTGCAACCTAGACCACAGATCTAGGAAAGAATTATCTTCCTCATTCTTTCATGTTGTTACTGGACTACTAAGACAAGATTTTTTAAAAATAACTTGCCAGACTTCAGGGCTTACAACAATGGACAGCTAGTAAATGATGTCTATAGAGGAGGATTGTTTTAAAGTTGAGGTTTAGAGCAGCTTCATGTGAACCAACTGTGCTGGATACAAAGCATATCTCATGAGAGATTTTTCAAGGAGTTTGAAAAGTCATCAAGTCTCTATGTAAGAGCCAGGTGAACTACAAAGTACAGTAAGTTGCTAGAAGAACAAAGACACTTGTACAAGTGAGACAGAGGTACCTAAATAATATTACTGGGCAATAGGGAAAGTAGAAACTGAGAAGCAGGCTGGCATGGAATTATGCATTCTACTGCTTACAGCAAATAAACTCATGAAGCTAGCAAAAGTGAAGGAAGTAAGAGAACAAATTACATGGGGAAGACGGTACACTGGGCAATATGAGTTGTACAAAGATTTTCCCCTAATTTGTAGTGATGGCAGACTGAAATAGTACTACTGCACCTGCTGAACAAGAGAATGATAGGTAAGATGAGGTACCCAAAGAACACTAAAGGTAGATGTAAGGCTCAGCACAGTCATTTCCTAAAGCCAGCCAAGGAATATTGACCTGAAGGGAAGAAATGTACCAGCCTATATCTAAATTTTATTAGGAAACTGTCTTGTTTCAAGACTTCATTGTACTTGTACTGTAAAAAGTAGAAGTAAACAGTACCGTAAACAGTAGAAACTGCCGAAATGAAGAAAGATTACAGACTGAATTCACCTACCCATGAAAACATAATCATAAAATTATAGAAAGACTTGGGCAGGAATGGACCTTAAAGATCATCTTGATCTACCCCCCTACACCTTCCACTAGACCAGGTTGCCCCAAGTGCCATCCAACCTGGCTCTGGACACTTCCAGGGATGGGGCAGCCACAGCTGCTCTGGGCAACCTGTGCCATGACCTTACTACCCTTTGAGTAAAGAACTTCTTCCTAACATCTAATTTAAATCTTGCCTTTTTTATTTTAAAACTGTTCCCTCTTGTCCTATCACTATCTGCCTGTAAAAAAAGTTGCTATCCCTCCTCTTCTATAAGTCCCCTCTAAGTACTGGAAGGGGATTCAGTGGAGGTCTCCCTGGAGCCTTCTCCAGGCTGAATAATGCCAACTCCCTCAGCCTGTCTCATAGCAGGAGGTGCTCCAGCCCTCAGAGCATCTTTGGGCCTCCTCTAGACCCATGCTAACAGGTTGATGTCTTTCCTGTGCTGAGGGCCCCAGGGCTGGGTGCAGCACTGCAGGTGAGGTGAGAACCTACAAGGGCAGAACCTACTTCCTCAATCTGCTGGCCATGCTGATTTTGATGCAACTCAGGACATACTTGCTTTTTGGGCTGCAAGTGCACATGACCAGCTCACCCCTGAGAATCCCCAAGTCCTTCTCTGGAGGGCTGCTCTCAATTGGTTCATCTCCATGTCTGGACTTGGGTCTGGGATTGCCCTGGCCCAGGTGCAACACCTGTATTTGAACTTGTTGAACTTCATGAGGTTCTTATGGGCCAAGCCTTCATTGCATTTTTAGCAGGTATTTTAGGGGCTGGGTTCTAAGCACTTTAATTGACTGCATATCAGCCCTTCCATATGAAGCTACTTTCATCCTTTGTTAAAGATTCATTTTATTATGCAAAAAATACACATTCTTAAGTCTACAGGCTCATTAAAGTAGTTGTTTTTATACCCTATAAGTGGTTTTCTCAGTACATCTCTTAATGACCAGCATATAGTTTAGTAATTGCAGCAGCACTGACTCACAGAACACAGTATGGTGTTACTATTTGCTTATTGCACTGTGGTTTTCAGTGCCTAGATAGAAGAGCTTCTTCAAAGTAGGCCTCAGCAACCCCAAAGTTTCACAGGGATTTACTAGTCTCTAAAATACAGAGCAATCCCTGATCCTGGCCAAGTTAAACAAAATTATTTTGGAGGCTTTTATTTAACCTGTTGTTCCCTCTTTCATTTATACTCATCCTCTTTTTTCTAAATGGAGACAGCTCTTGTTCCTTAACTACTCCACATGAAAGATCCCAACAAGTTCTGCCTCTTGCAAGGAGTCCTTGCTGAAGACAGGATCCCTGCAGAGCAATAACAAGGTGCTTGTGTGGCATTCATCTTGACTGGGGTCCTAACAGTCTTTTCTCTACTTGATCAGGAGACCTCATGGCTCTGCCCAGCAGTGACTGTGTCATGGCAGAGCAGCTGTGCCTCTCTGACTCCACCTGCAATGCCACATACAGGACCCTGGAAAACTGTGCCCTGGCCAAGACTCGCCTCCTTTCACTGGATCACGATAGCAGGGTCAGGTGTCTGAATGCAGAGCTTGACCTCGGGAACAGCTCTTTGCTGCACTGCAAGTGTCACCGGCGCATGAAGAGACAGGAGCACTGCTTACGCATTTTCTGGACTGTTCACTCCAGCATGACAGATGGTGAGAGGAAGTAATACAAATTTACAAGTTACTAGAAAGGCTTACCCCCACCTCCCAGCTGAAAACAACTGTGAAAGTCCACTTCCCAGCACTGTAGGTAATTGCTCTGGAACCATATCTCCTAGTAAAGAGAATTCCTTACTGCTCACTTTGATAAGCAGAGAAAACTGATCTGGTATGGGACCAGCCCTTCAAATGCACCAGCTACCCCAAAAGACAAGGACAGCTACACTGAGATAGTTAGACTTAGTGCTGTGAAAAATAACTGAAAATGGTCCTGTCTATCCATCACTGAAAACGTATGCGATTATGACACATATTGCCATAACAGCCCTAAGTGTTCTGCTTCTTTCTTTTGTGGGATGCTTCTACTTGACCTCCCACTAGAGCCTGCCTGTGCTGCTCAGCTCCTCACACTTACTGAAGCTGAAAAATCCAAATGACAACATAGACCAAATTCCAGCTGGACAAAATGTAATGAGGGCTTTACACAGTAATAGCTTCACATTTACAGAAGAACCATTCTTGGCATTTGGCTTTGAGTGAGACAGAGCATTCATAAATAAGAAAAGTATCCATTTAAGAATAAACAAACAAATAAACAAAGCTGGTCACAAAGTATTTTTCTTATCTCCCACTGCATAAAATATCTTGTATCTTGCCTAGGTTATTTCAATTTGGAGACCTCTCCCTACGAGAATCCAGCAAATGAAGAACACTGGAAGACAGATTATAATAAACTGGCAGCTCTGGTATCAGGTAAGAATTGTAATGGTTACATGATACAATGCTGCCCTCTTTTATCTTTTCATGGGTTGAAGATTATTAAGAACAATTTGGGGTAATGGCCCCTTTAATCAGAGGAATGCTTGCTCTGGCTACTTGCCTAAATTTGTCACTCCTACCAAGTGTAAATATAGCCACAGATCCAGGCCCGCGAAACCAGTAATAACCCACAATGATCCATTTTCTGACAAAAGCACCATACTATGAACCAATAAAAAAATACTGTTTTGTAACTAGTATAATTACAGTGTCATGCTGCAGGCAGATAGAAGGACTGGTTTGCTTTGTTCTTTTTGGGTTTTCAAATCTGAAAGGAGCACTCCTGTGTCCATACAGAATCTCTTCCAGAGACTTGCTTCATGGTTTTTGCATTTCTTTTGGCTCTGTAGGCTCACAGTTTGCAGGAGATGCAACAAATCCATGCCTGAGAGCAACACACATCTGTAATCTGAGCAAGAAGTGTTTTCGTCTGCGCACAGACTATGCCTCCATCTGCACCAAGGGAGCAGGAAGTGAGGATGTGTGTGACCGGCGCAGGTGCCACAGAGGGCTAAGGAATTTCTTTGAGAAAGTTCCTGAGGATTTCACCAAAAGGATCCTGTTTTGTCCATGTCAAGATGAATTTTGTGGAGAAAGGCGCCGTAAAACTATTGTTCCTGATTGTTCCTTCCAGTATAACACCAAACCAAATTGCCTCTGGCTTCTGGACTCCTGCTTAGAAGACCATATCTGCAAGTAGGTCAGTCAGCAGAGGATGTTATCCAAGAAAAACAACATCGACACTGATGGTCTCATTTTCCTTCCTACAGATCCCGACTGGCTGACTTCCAACAAAATTGTCAACCTGTAGACATGTCTCCATATGGCTGCTCTCTGCACAACCATGCTGCATGCCTGCAGGCTTACATGGGGATGATTGGTAAGTGATATCCACAGGAACATACAGGTGGATGCTTTCAGGCCACAAACTTGCAGGCACTATCTGATGCTGTGAAGGTCTCCAGCAGGAGGTAGTGTTCAGTATAGCAGTGAATATGCCTTATTAATTGATGCTAGTGCTCTTCCTTGCCTCGAAGGTAAATGCAGTCCAAAGAGAGCTCTTCCATGGCATTTTTTGCTGTACTTTGCCCCATCCTTGCCTGAGATTTCTGGACACCTCTGCATCATCAGCTGGTGCAAAGCACTCTAAGTGCCTCATCAACAGAGCTCTGTGGGCTTATGTGAACTAAATCATTGTCATTCCTAATGCTGGACTTACATCCCATCATAGCAGTGATTAAACACAGCGTTCCATTACTGCCTGACTTTTAGAATCCCGATGGCTTGTTAATATTGTGCACACTATGTTCTCAGGGCCAGCCAGAACATAGGACTACCAGCTGTTAGAAGGAAGGTCATCTTTGGTTTTAGTTATTTACTATCTACCAACCTACTAAAACTTTTTCAGAGTGGCTCAAAAGAGGATGTAAAGAGCAGCAGTACCTCAAAAGCTGTAAATCTAGAGTACACCTCCCATTTTTCCAGATGGCTCTGCTGGTTTTGTGCTAAATGAACACTGCCTAAGTGGCACACTACAGGTGTGCAGTATTTGTTTGTCAAAAGACACCACCTGGCTACACACTGTTGCCAGCCACACAAGAAGAAGCAAGAGTACCTTTTGCTGCCATAGGTCAGTACCATAGCTGAGTCCATACAAGTCCTTCACATCCTAAAATAAAAATCCTTCACCGTTTAATGCATGCACCATTAAATTGCACTGAGCTCTGCAGGTATGGTTCTCACCATTGCTTCTGCTGTGTACACATCACAATTTAATGCTTGCACCAGCTTCAGTTCTTAATACATCTCACAGAATGCCTGAGTCAGGGGTAGAAATCTCAACACCTTCTCACAGCTCAGCAGACTTCAGGTAGGTTCATCCAGCCTGGGCCACCTAGCTGGCACTCCTGACCTCGCCTGGATAACACGCTTATCACAGTGGAAGGCTTCTGCCTCCAGCACAGCATTTCCTTTACTATAACATGATTCATAATGCTTCTTTGATCTGGGGGTTTGGGACAGGTACACCCATGACACCCAACTACATCAGTAACTCCAGTGTGGAGGTCTCCTTGTGGTGTACATGTGAGAACAGCGGCAACCAGAAGGAGAAGTGCGACCAGATACTCAGCATGTTTGAGAGCAACAAATGCCTTGGTAAGCATCAGTCACATCACAGAGAAACCAGAGGGCAATTTAAATCCTGTGGTTTCAAGATCCTGTGTTGCACTGCTCTTGTGTATAATTCTGTCTTCTTCTACAATGTCTCCGTGATCTCCTCTGCAACCTATGAGACCAGCCTCCATCTGCTCTAAAAAGTGTTTCTGTATCTTTTGGCAACATTTCTGTTCTTCTCAAACACTCTTGAAGCTATTTCCAAACATCATTCAAATGACATGCACTGCAAAAACATCCAACAAGGGGAGATCAGACATGCTGTTTCCATAGGCTGCTGAGGAACCACATCTCTGCACCAGGATTATGGGGTCAGGATTGCTCTCCTCATCCTCTGTTTCTGTACTCACCCGCAGCCCCCATTTACTCAGTTAAGATAAGTACCTCCTGATGCAGCGTGTTTCTAGATTCAGCGTCACAGTTGCAACAGTCCTGTTACATGCAGCTGTGTAATCCTAAGTCTGTGTTTCTTTTATCTTCCTAGCATTTTAGCAACATACCTTAATGAGATTTAAATATTTTATATTTGTAAAAGCTTTAAAAGGATATAAAAGAAAACAGCATAATTACATAAGTGATTAATATTTAAACCTACCTCCTGCAGTATATAAAAGCCTTACACCCGGCACTATAGACACATCTACAATTTAATCATCTCATCCGAGACACTACAAATCTGCCCTTTACAAAATACAGAGTTGGGAAAGGCACAGAGGGACCCAAAAGTCTTCAAGTACAGTTTGAACTGTTTTTGCAGTCTGCTCAATTTCACAAGTAAACCCACAAATTGACAGGCCATTCATGAAACAGAGAATACGTATTTTCTAAATCAAGGCCACACAGTCTGTGAGTGCCTTTCTAAAATAGCTTCTCTAGACTTCTGTTCACTGTATTCCAAGGGGTGCACAAGAAAAGCACAGTAAGACTCTTACTTTACTTCTGTTTGCAGAAAATACCATTTGGTCTCAAATGGACCTGAAGCAGACAGCTCTAGAAAGACAGGAAGACTTACTTTATTCATCTTCCCTAAGCTTCCAAGGAGACAGTGCCAGCACATCTCTCTCTTCAGCAATGTCCCAGGTACGCAGTGCTTTGCTGCCTTCACAAAGCAGTAAGTCAAGTAGCCTAGAGACAGTAGTTGAAAAACCTTGGATCTGGAAAGATGTGACTTTGGACATCCAACCAAGGGATGCCATGTGCATGCAGAACACTGGACTACTCTACTTTAAGTTATTCCTTCCACAGACAAGCAGAAATAGGAGGTTGTATGTCTGGCCACAGGAGTTTCAATAGTGTCACATTAGTGCTCAGAACTAGAGGTTCTGCAGCCAGAAGTTTGAGCATAAATGTGTCTAACTGGGATTCATCCCTCCTTTTTATTTCCTAGGTGGCTGAAGGGAAGACACTGCGAGACAGCTCCAAACGGAGCAGTATGCCTATGGCCTCCTCTGTATATTCTGGAGCTGCTACTTCCTGGCCTTCTCTGGCTCTGTTCCTGCCCCTGTTGCTGAGCCCACATTAACATGGCATAAATGGAACCTTTCCTTCCCATATTATTAATATTATTCCATATCAAGACATGTCCCAATACAGATTTACCTTTGGGAAATAGAAGGCTTTCAGACAAGAGGAATGGCCTTCACCCAGGATGGCACTTACTGGAAACCTCCTGCATACTTTCACCCTGCTTTTTCCCTGTCAGTTTGCACTGAACTCTGCAGGTATGGTTATCACCATTGCTTCTGTTGTGTACACGTTTTGAGTAACAGGCTAATGTTCCAGCTTAATAGGTTCAATCAAAGGTCTAATTTCTGTCAGAACTTGTGCAGGGTTTGGTTTCTGACTGTAGGGATGACCTAACCGTGTCTCCAACCATCCCAACATCTGGAGCTCCTCAGGCATACAATAATAGCATGGTTTGGGTTTGAAGGGACCTTAAAAAATAATTTAGCTCCAACCCACATGCCATGGGCAGGGACCACCTTCCAGTAGACCAGGTTGCTGCAAAACCCGTTCAACCTGCCCTTGAACACCCCAAGGGATGGGGCAAGCTCAGCTTCTCTGGACAATCTATGCCAATGCCTCACCACCCTCACAGGGAATAATTTTTTCCTAATATTCAATCTAAACATACCCTCTTTCAGTTTAGAACCGCTGTTCCATATCCTGTCCCTAGAGGCCCTGGTAAAAAGTCTCCCTCTGTGCTTATCATCCCCCCTTATGCATTGAAAGGCCACAAGAAGGTCTCTACAGAGCCTTCTCTTCTCCAGGCCAAACCACATCAACTGTGTGTGCCTTTCTTCATCGGAGAGGAGTTCCAGCCCTCTCATAATTTTCACGGCCTTGTCTGAACCTGCTTGAACAGGTCCATGTCTGTCACGCACTGGGCACCCCAGTGCTGGATGCTGAACTCTGGGTGGGAAGGTGGGGTGGGTAGAGGGGAAGAATCGCCTCTCGGCCTGCTGGCCATGCTGCTTCTTATGTAGCCCAGGCTGTAGGATGGCTTTCTGGGCTGCAAGTGCATTTTACCAACTCAAGTCTAGTTTTCCATCTAGCCATGTATCCCAGTCTTTCCTGTAGGGCTGTTCTCAAACCATTCCCTCCCCCGCTCCGTACTGATATTGGGGGTTATCCTAAACCAGGTGTGGGACCTTGCACTTGGACTTGTTGAACTTAATGAGTTTTGTTGCTATCCACTTCTCAACCCTATGAAGGCATAGAGTGGAGCATATAATCCTAAAGACTAGAAGCCTGTGCTTCAGAGTGGGTTGCAGGTAAAGCTCAATATACATGTGAAATCCCTGGTAAACACCATTTCTGGATTACTTTCAGTCCCCTTTTCAAATCCATTGTTTTAAGTATATGAAAAATACCAGTCCAAATCAAGAACACTATACTAGAATTTATGCTCCATTCTGATTTGTTCCAACATGTACATAATCCATTATTGCGGCTAGCAACACACTTGGGATTTGTTGTTCAAGATGAACGGTGCTCAGCTTCAGTAGATTTAGGCTTATCTAGCAAAAGATGTTCTTGCCTGGCCTCAGGACGAACCTTCTAAGTAACCCTTAGAGAATGCATTTGACTCATTGAAGGTGTATTGACCACAAAACCCTGGGACATTCAGTTGCAAAAGTCTCCTCGTACCTGTCCACATATTCAAGTTACCATTGTCCCTTTCCAGCCACCTGCCCCATCTTCATCCTCTGCCAAGCACTATTTCATGACCTGTTTATTCTGAATGTAAATGTGTGCACTGTGTAACTGCTGTGAGTTTGTACTGCGTTTGTCTGTTAAAATGTGGTGTTAAGTGAATATTGATTTCTGAGCATAGGTTAACAGTCTACAATCAATTGTGTGCAAGAGTTGCCTCATTAGCCAGCCTACATTTTCAAATAGCCAGAAACTCAGCTCAAAACAGCTTCTCCATGCAAACATGTAATGCCCATTGCTCATCCTGAGAAGCAACAGATCTGAGCAATACACATCCAAACAAGATTACAATCCCAAACAGAGGCAGAATAGCTGAGTATTTCTTTTTATCCTGTGTTTTATCTGTTTCCAGGGAAGCATTGGCTAGGCAATATGCTGTGGTTCCCAGTCACTGTCATACCCCTTTTTACAGACTCTCACATTGTTGTGTGTATCGAAGTAATTATCCTTCTGCAGTGGTAATATTTTAATTTCCAATTCCAGACTTCTGTTTATTTCCTAGGCAGGTAGAGCAAAGAAATCATGCATGCAGCAGCATCATCTCCTCTGTCGCACAGAGAAGCAATGTATTATTTGCATGCAGTAGGAACAAATATGTCTTCTTAATAAACAGGAGTAATGCTGGTAATTCTCATTACCTACTGAAATATGGCTATTTGGAGCAAGAGACAGCACTGTTTCCACATGTTTGCTACCATTATTTAATAAAAACAGAGTCTGTGTAACTATAATGTAGTATCTATATTAGACCATCCTCCACATGGTGGGACTTAGAAATGTGTCAAGACTCTTGACTATAATGTAATAGCATCTGTCATCTCTGGAAGTTAATGGAGTGTGACAGGGAAGAAGAAAATGTTATTCTTTCCACTATTCCACTCAACAGAGAGAATATTTGTGAGAATAACGGAGTAGATTTCTGAGTGATCTGTACCGCGCACACTGGTACACAATGCACTGCATTGATCATCCACTCATCTGCACTGTTGATCTTTCCCCTTTCCCCGATTTAGTGGTGTAAGACAGATTGATATGGAAAAAGGAATTGGCATTTTCTTGATCATATTTAGGGCACTAAATCCCTACAAAGAAGGTTACCGATTGCAATTGCAGTCTTCTGTCATATCCTGGATTGTACAGGAACATGCTTGACACTCGGACAAATCATGCTCTAGACTGAAATTGACGCAAAATATGTCAGTTTGTTGGGTTTTTTTCCAAGTGTCCTGTGTCCGTTTTTCATGCACCTTTATATACACAGCTGCCTCTTAGCTTGTTCATCAATAACTGCAAGCAAAAGTCACTTCTAACTACACCTTCATTCACAAATACTCACACTGTTTTGAGTACAAAACCATTTTCACTTAAGACTTTTCTAACACCTGATCTCCAAATATCACAGTTTTTCAACTACGCAGTGTATATGCATGCACAACTTAACTGCTACTAGAAATGTCATGCCAGTATCACTATCAATTCAGTTCTGTTAGCACCACCAATGTTCCAAGACTGGCACATTTCCTAAACCCATTCAGAACAGCTTACTAACCATACTACAGGGCAATTAACAACCCCCCCTCAGCTTCTGTTCCTGGAAGGTGGAAAACAACTTCCTGTGAGCAACTGTGGGCTCACAAAAGATAATCCACAAAAGACAAAAATAATCCAATAAAAATTCTCTTTCCAGACAGTCTTAACAAATAGCATTCAGCAAGCATATACGAGGAGGGAACCTTCTAATTATTGTAATGTAGATTATTTTTTAAAGAGTAAAATAATGTGAGGTCTGACTAATAAAATTTATCTTGCAACTCTAGAAGTCTCCTGCCTTCCTTTCCGTTTCATAGAAACTACAGCCCTTTCCACTGCTGGAGGCATTATGGAACAGAAGTGTAAAGAACAGAGTTAGAATCTCTTACAAAGCAATCTTGACAACTTTTACAGACGTCACTGACAGGTACTTCAGAGGTGACTTCTAGAACTCTGATAGAGCCTTAGGTCCTTTAACATGATGCAATGTAGCATTTAAAAAGGGCATTCATATAGTCCTCCAGCAGTGAGCTCAGCCAACTGTGGGTTTTTGTGACAAGTGGGAGAAGCAGTACACATTTCTTGCCTGAGGCCATAAGCAAGATGATGCCAGAAATAAACCTTGAATTTGCAAGTCCAAAATTAATGGTCTTGCCTCATTCAAATCATTCCCACTGCCTCCAAGAAATGCCTATGTTTTAGTAAGAATCAAGTGGCTGTGGTTTTCCTTTTAGAAGGGAGAATAATATGTTATGGCAGATGACAAAAAGCTAAAGGACTGTGGGTTTCAAACAGTGATTCCTGGCTACAGATCCCTGACACACCTTTCAAAATCAGCTGACAATAAAAGGTAACTTTCAGTTGATAGGAAAGGGCTACAGGTTCAGCATCTATAAAGAATGAAAGTGTCTTTTTCAATACATCCTAAAAATCTTGTCACTATTTGCCAAAACGGTAGGCAACTTTACACAAGAATAAAAAGGAGAATTGTCATAGTAATCTTTGAGGTGTCCATGAACCAGGCAAAGCTTTTGAAGACAACAGTGGAGAAAGAGGAAGCCAACCAGCACGGCTGAGCTCCACAAGATCGTTCAACTCTGCTATGGAATCACAACCCACAGCTATTCCACAGCTGCTTCCCCCACTGAAACAGATCCTTGTAAATACAATCAGAGGCTAATCACTTCTACCCCAGGGACTTTGTGGCTGAACCTTTTTTTCATTTGAGGCAGGGTTGGTTGAGGCTGAGCTTGGCTAGTCTCTAATGGAAGCTCTTCTGATAGGTGATTAGCTTTCCTCCAGGAAGTGACTTGGTGTTTGGGTTTCTTGCAAACCCCAGGGTTAGCAGAGGTCAGGGGATGCTGCACTTTCTCCAAGTGCCTTCATGAAAATAGCCCCGCATACTTTCCATTTACAGCTGATCACCTCCATTATCCCCAAGCTAGGAGGAGATGATCAGCAATTGTTAAGTGCTTGAATCAGACTAATGGCTCACTGCTAATTCCCCCAGTAATGGGAATCTAAATTCCTGGTAAACAAACGGACTGCTTTTCACACACAGGGATGAATGCCAAAAGCCTAATATTAGAGCTCTGGAACTAAAGCTTTTAGAGCAATCCTGTCCACTCGAAGATGTTTAATGACATTATGTACTAAATAATTAGAAAATGAAGGCCCACTTGGAATCAATGGGTTACTGTCTAATTAAGATGAGAAAGGGGCTCTACCCTTTTTTAAACAAGTTTATACTAAAATGGTGTGCCTGATAAATGGCTCTGATAACCATGTCTTTACCTTTGGGCAGAACAAGCAGACATTAAGCTAGCACAAAATAATTGTGTGATTTTTGGCTCATCTTTCTTCCCATTGGTCCCACCTGTTTTCCTGTAAGGCATGTGATTCAGCTGTTCCTCCCCCCATCAGATGACAAAATTTATTAACCAACACTCAAATCACTTAGCCTGATACAGAGAAAAATAATTTTTGCCTTTGCTTTACTGTATGGCCAGAATCACAGAGTTCACACCATGAGATGCTGGAAGAGCTAAGAGGTATGGACTGGACCCTCTAGAAGCACTTTGCAAGAAGAAATGCTAGTGAGCCTGAGAACACAAGAGAAGATTATTTATATAGAGAGATAACTGTAAAAAGACTGAGAAATGTTCTACTGATAATACGGCTGAATCAAAATTGATCAGTAAATCACATGACATCCTTGTGATTGAAGAGATAGAGGTTTGAAGGGTGGACAAATTGATGGATAAGGAATTGGCGGGATGGATGCAACCAGAGAGTTGTGGTCAATGGCTCTATGTCCACACGGGCTGAGCAAAGTGCCACTGTACTCTCCTCCCTTTCACCTTTTTTTTCCCCACCAGCCTAGTATTTAAATTACTTTATCTTCAATAGAAGTTTGCCCATTAGATACTGATATTATAGGTCATTGAGCTTCTCCGCAAGAAACTGACATTTCTTGAACGGTCTGCACACAGTTACTTGTTCTCCAGCTTTCCAAATCAACAGCGTCTTCCTTTTTTTTTTCCCCTCTCCCTAAAGAATCTTTTGATTACCTGAAGTCAATTTTGCTAAGTGCTAGTGGCTCTAAGAAGCTTGTTTTGTCAATGATCCCCAGGGGTCCATTATGTTTTCAGGGCTACAAAACAGGAATTGCTCAGTCTTTCCGTAGAAATGTGAGATTAGCAGCTAATTCTTCCAGCCACAAGCTCTTTGGATTTCACACCCATCATTCCAAATCAGAGTATTGCACCTGTTATGATAGTTCTAGCAGAAACTAGAGGGACTTCCCTTTTTTTTTTTTTTCTCAATTTCAATCCATTCTTGTGCAAAAATTCTAATGCACAAGAAATCCAGTGCCACGAATACCCTACACAGCCAACTGGGAGCTGCAGTGGTATCACAACAGAAGCTCTGTTATGCACTGAACACTTAATTTTTAATATGCAAATACAAATCACAGGGTAAATGGACCTAATACAGAACTACAAATCACAGTGAAAATGTCAGTTTTATATACATTTTGAACACAGAAAGGCACCGAAAGATTATGACTTGTCATGAAACAATTACTAAAATATTTGGAGTAATATCTGAGCTGTTTTATTCATACTATATAGGACATAATAGTCAGTCTACAAGGTTGAAATGCTTACACTAAGAGCTACAAGGTTGCTCTCTTCTCAAGCATCGCTGAGTTACATCTTCCATCTGGTAAATCACGCACAATAAAATGGTAATGAAATGGAAAAGCTGATGAGTTGATAGATTTACTAGACTATTTTTCATTTGTTTTTGATTGATCTTAGTTAGCAGATGTCACCAGGAGTCCTGTTATTACTCATGATAGCACAGTATGGCTCAGATATCCACCCAAGTCTGTATTTAATTCAGATTTTCAAGCATGAACTTTTCAATTCAGATTCCAGTTGCTCATGTTAAGGTATTTCCAAGACTGAGTCTAGTGCCCTGTTTTAACTTTTCTTCTTCAGATGTCATAAGAGAGATGCTCCAGTCCTACAGCAAGAGAAAGCAGCTTCCTGCAGCACCTGTCACTGGGTTTGAAGCTTCTACAAAGGTGAAAATGTGAGAGAATCCTGACTTCACATAATTTTTCCTGAGACTCTCAACCTTCTCCTAAAGAAAAACAGGCAAACACGTATGTGGCAACAGCACACATGATGAACCCAAACTGCTGCTCCTTATGAACTTCTGCAAACTAGTGTCTTTAACTTACTAAGTGATGTAAAAAAACATGTATTTTATTTTTTTCATGTGTTCACATCAAAATTTCCTAAATTGAGAACTGGTAGTTTGTAATTTTGGCAACACGGTTTCCTAAGCAGATTGCCTATTCCAATTTAGAAATGTTTTTAGCTTCAGTCCCTTACATCTCAGTTGTTTCATAACCTAAACCATACAAAATGACCCATTATCCTCAGGTCTTCATAGCCCATCTTTATCTCAATCTACACCTTTCTTGGCATCCTCAAATCAGTCAAAGGAGCTAATAGTCCATGGGGAAGGAATGTTTAGAAAAGCACCCAGTCAGTGAACCAGCTCTGGACAGGCTTCCCAGCAACACAAGCCCTAGAAACACAGGCAGAAATGGAGACAGCAGAAGGATAAACTTGCTTTACAAGGTATTTAAAAGGAAACTCAATATTTTAGATGGTCTATTTTGCACAGACTGAGCTAATCTGGGAAAAATATAACAGAAGGACACATTTCATAACACAAACAAGTGGACAGCTTCAAGAAGGGGGCTCTTTTTCAGTCTAATGCAGATGTCAGTTAATTAGAGTAGAAGGTTATATCATTAGCAGCCAAATCAATATAAAAGGAATTAAAAGCTTGAATAGCAAGCTTTCCTACTTTCCAGCACAGCACCCGGGGCTGTATTTAGCTAAAATTCAATACATATTAGCGGACAATCCATGTAGTCTTGTGCAGACTTGTATGGGGATGTCTTCTTGAAATACTTTAATTGGACTCTCTAGTGTTATCAGTGCTAAACAAGATGTCAGATTAACGTAGATGCCTTCCCAAGTGGGACCTGCAGCCCACAGGCTGGAGAAGTACATTTACTTCTGTTAAAACCTCACTGGTTTTCCAACATGTATTAATAGTATTATTCTCACAGCTACCTTAAGAGTGGCTGAAAAGTATCTTTACATACAGCTGCTACAGCCTGTAAAACTCAGCAAACCCCCATACTGGCAACAGCAGATTCACCCCTTTTTGCCATTTCAGTGCCAGGCTTCATTACTCAAGAGCCCATCAGTCATACCAGACTGACAGTTTTTACCCTGTATTCACTGCAGAGAATACAAATCTAAATTGAAATCAGCAAATGTAAAATACTCAACTGAGAACACCTCTAACTGGTATGAGATTAACAAGGCAACATTACATGTTGCAGCATACACTTCTCATGACAAAAAGTGAAACCACTTCCCATTTCTGTAGCAACACTGTCTTGGTCCCCTAACCAGGAAGTTATTTTTACTGTGTTGAATTTTGTCTTTAGAGGCAGCATACAGCAGCTACACTACAAATTTTCTGTACTGTAGAGTGGATGTTGCAAAACAAAATCAAATATTTCCTCTGAAATGTTTTATCTAACAGGATCAGGAATAAGCACATCTACAGAGGGACAATACTCAGCTTAGCAAAAATTCTTAAATTTATATTACTGCAAGCTGTGTAGCTTTAAAATGGCATATCACTTTCACTCTGTGTCTTGGAAAAAACATGCAGCCATTGTTTCGCCCCCATAATAAATCAACTAAGCAATTTAGTACTTTCTGTAATGGAAGAGCTATACACTGTATCTTCCATTACCTTCCAGTTTAATTAAATATTCCTTGAATAAATCTTGTGCTTGCACTCTTGTGACATGCTACCAGTGCTGACTTCTCCATTTATAAACTGGCTGGATTCAGTCCAGTCATCCCTGCTTATTGTACCTTGTCACCCACTGAAAACTCCAGACTCTCAGACTCAGTCCTCCTTGGACCCTTCTTTGCTAGATACTGACTTGATATGTGTGTAGAATTGAATTAATCATACAAGCTAGGTACCAACATACCTCTTGTAGCTTGCTTCTTTGGAGTGGCCAAGTGGCTGAAGGAGGACAGGACACCAACATTTCTTGAAGTGAAACTACTAGAAGAAATTCAATTTACTAAGCAGCAACACAGTCACTTGATTTAGGTTCAGTTTTCAGTTAGGCAGAAGGCATTGATTCAGTGAGCATGAAAAGCTTCCTCTTTGCCTTTGAATACAGAATCTTCTTACTCATCTCCCTTAACAGTGCAACAGCTGTGAGAAGATGACTTCAAACAAATATTGAGCAATTTTAAAACATAACTATCCTTCAAATGGCTATGCATTTCTAGCCCACTGAAACACCATGGTAATTTAAGCTAACCTGCTTTGCTTTTAGTGATAACAGATGAGAGGAGAATGTATGTTCAGCTGCCTTTCTTCAGCAGATGAAGGGATATTCAGAGAGGATGCTGTAGTAGTGTAAATCACTATTAACTTAATGATTTCAGTCATCTGACCAAATGACACTATGCAACCTTGGAAGAGATGGCCTCAAGTGCCATAAAAGTTATTCCAGATCATGTCAACACAGAATGAGGATAAGCAGTAAATCATGTGCCACTGGGAGCAAACCTACATAAAGTGGTAATTTTCTTTCCTGAACCAAGGCAGTTACCAGGAATTGCTGTAATGTTGTATTTTGATATGTGCTTATGGTTACTGGGATGAATCCTAACTTTTCATGGTGATAAAAAAGTAATCTCCTTTTATCAAAAACATCCCTACAAATTCCCTTATATTGCATCTCCATTATAGAGATGCAATCTAGTGGACTTTGTGGGGATTTTATATTTCCTGCTCTTAAAAGGGAGGAAAAAAGACATAATCCACACACATGTTTAAAATACTTTAACAACCAGGGCATCTAGACAAAATTTACAAAACTCTCTCAGAAATAGTTTTAAAGCATGAATTACAGAAAAGAAATACTTCAATGCCTAGAGGTAGCAGTGAAAATATCAGTGTCACAGTTAAACTGGAGGTCCTTATTACCTCAGTTTCTGTTGACCTGTGGGAAATTCATAGGAAACAAGCTGTCACCAAAGTGACTACTGGGTTTTTCGGACTTTCTAATCCATCATAATGCAGCTAGCACCAGACAATTTAGATATACTAAATTCTGTTTCAGAACAGCATCACTCTCAAATAAAGAAAGTCAATTATGTACAGAACATACTTCAGAAATACTTAACGTAATTTTCCTCAGGATGTCCAATATGATACACTGGTACACCAAGAAATAAATTTTGCATTTGTATCAGATCCAGTGACAACAGAAAATACTTTTGCAGTAACTCATCAACATGGTAGAAGTCTACATGCACACTACTTTATCTTCCATTCAAATCAGTACACCCCAGTTAACAAGCTAGCAGTTTTAATCTAATTAGCACAGGTTAAAAAACCCCTTGTAATCTAGCACTGCTGTTTACTTGGATACTCACGATGTCCTCAGAAATTCTTCACTTGAAGAAAGGCTTGAAAATCATCAAAGAATTGGTGAAATTTCAGGAGTCATCACAACTATACTGAAAAGTTTATTAAAATTCATTTTATCACCACAACAGTAGAAAATAACCTGCTAAAAAACATTTTAAACTTCATTCTAACAACAGATCTATATAGCAGAAAGAAAATTACTTTCTTAATACATGCACCAATTTATGCTGAGGGGCACCCAGCTAGGAAGATGATTTGCAGGGAAGGACCTTGATCCTGGAGGCACCAGGCTGCACACAAGCCAGGAGAGTGCCCTTACTGCAGATGAAGTGCAGCTATGACAGAAATAGAGCTGGCACAGAGATCTTGAATTCTGAAGCATAGCTATATATTAAGACACTAATGTTAATTAGTCCATTACTAATTAAGTCATATACTGACATTAAAGTAAAATTAGTAAACTTAATAGTCTCAATACATGGAGGTGGGTGAGAAGACTCATGATCAGCCAGTATAACGAAAATTCTGGCAGAGACCAGCTCTCTGGAGAAGATTTCAGTGGAGTGAAATGCAGAGATCAGCAAAGTATGGATTAGAAAGGGTCCCTGAAGATCCTGTACTTCCATCCTTCCAGAAGAAATGGGGTTGTTGCAAAGAACAGGTGGTGTTCCCCATGGCTTTGTCAAGCTATATCTTAGAAATCACCATCGATGGGACTCCACAACGTTCCTAGAAAATTTTGGTTTGGTACTGCAGCACCTCACTAGTGAAAAGGTTTTTCCAAGATGTCCATTCTGAACCTCCCAAATTGCAGCTCAGGGCCACTCCCTTGTGCTGTTCCATCCACCATGGAAGAGCTTGGTTCCACTGCCTTTGGCACTCCCTGTCAAACAGCTGAAGGTTGTTCTCAGCCTATAAAATCCCCTCTTCAGGTTCAATGTTTGGTCTAGGTCCTTGACCATCCTTTAGCCCTCAGTTGCACCCTCCCTGTTTTCCAGCAGGGCTGTATTGATGCAAAGGCTTCCTCATGCCACATGCAAAACATTTTTGGTTCAACTCCAGAGGGTCTTTATAGTCCCAGTCCTCAAGAACCCTTTGAATTGCCTCCCCGCCATTAGGCAATTATTCCTCCTGTTTTAATATCATCCACAAATCTATGGAGGGTACACTATGTTTTTCTAGCTGTGACTCCCTAAATATAAAGCAATGCATAGTTCTGCCCTGCACATCATTTACCCTCATCACTATTACAGAGGGAATTGTCTTGCAGTCAGAATCCAAGTCACATCTGCCAGGATGATCACAGCTGAGTCAAGGTTCCCTCCCAGTACCCAGCCTGTAGACATAATAAATGCTGAGCCCAAGGAGTGACAGAACTGAGTCACAGCTTCAGAACATNCTGGTGACTCCACTACTGATACAAATGCAGTCCTGACCCAGACCTGAAAGCCTATTAGGGTACACTTAAGGTTCTAGGAGATGTCAAAGACTCACAAAAGTCTTTTGTAACCATCCTCTGCTGTCTTTGTTCCGTTCTCTTTCGGTGAGTGCGATTTCTGTATGTCTGAAAAAGACTGAGTAAAAGTCAATGGTGTCATGGCAGATTGTTTCTCTTAGCTGTAACAGCCTTCCTTAGTTTTCTACTAGGTTTCCTGTATGTTTTAACTGACCCTGTACAGATATGTGCAACTGCCCATTCCAGGGAAATTAACCTTTGGAAGGTGAACAACAACCCTGGATTTCTTCCCCATGCTAGAGTCCATTCCGTACTCCAGGCGAGATCCAGTCCGGGTTTCCCAAATTACCGAAGTTCATTCCGCACTCCAGCAAAAAAGCAGTCCGGGTTTTCCACATTACCGAATCAATTCCGTACTCCGGCAAAAAACCAGTCCGCATTTTCCAAATTACCGAAGCCCATCCGTACTCCAGGCGAAATCCTGTTTTCTCAAATGGAGTTAGTATGAAAAGGGGGGGAAAATGTGCCTGGACAGACCAAATATAAATAAGGATTTGCAGAAAGAACTTCTAAGTTTCTTGACATCAGAAATCTGTTCAGACTTGCTCAGTAACAAAGCTCACACATAAAGAAACTACCAGCAGTTTTTTTGTTTTTTTTTTTTTT
>VZTR01015085.1:7832-24005 GCA_013400775.1 Chaetops frenatus
GGTTGCACTTAATTCTAGGGAAATGTAGATTATGTTCTCTAAATTGGAATACTTTTAGGAACTTAGTTCAGAAAAGCCTGAGGAATAACTTAGATTTGGATTTTGCACAACCAGTTTTTCCCATTGTTGACTTGAATATTGAAGCTGTCAGCTTCCACAGAATTTAAATAAGATTTTAGAATGCTGTTAGAAGTATTTTACTCAACTGAACAAGATGCTTATTTTCTTATAAACCTCGTACTGTGAATTTGTTAAGAGTTAGACAAGCTATTTATTTAATCATTGAAGATTAAGACTGGTAAATGATCTACATATTTTTCACATAAATATTTTAAATAAACTTCTGGATCTGCAATTAAATTTTCTGTATTTTTAAAAAATTGTTGTGGTAGACCTGATGATTTTCATAATCACCATGAATATCATAATGAGTCATCATAATAAAATACTGTGAATCTTCCTACTATATATGGAAGCAGTCTGTAGAAATTTGTCCACTGTTCTGTTTACTTTGAGTTCTCAGCATCTAAAAGTAAATTTAGTTTAACATTTAAATCTATGAAGTGAACTGTAAGCTAGTACATTTATAAGAAAGCTTTCTCATAATTTATTTCTGATTATTTGTCTTCAAGACTCAAGTAATAGCTGAAAAATTATTTGGCTCTATGGACTTCGTTTCAGTTAAATTTCATTCAAGTGTTTAATGTAGTATTTCTGGAATGTAATTTTGTGGGAGGATTACTAAAATAAAGTGCAAAGACTTATGCTGCAAGAATGATAAAGCTGTAATCCTTCTGCAAAGCAAGATTTTCATAAGGTTGTTTTTCAGTATGCACTGGGCAGCTATTAAGATATTTAAAATAAATAAGAAATGAAGTCAGACAGGGCATGTGCCACTGGGTATGTGTTAAAGAATTAGTGAGGGCCCCGCTAATGTTTGAGGAAGTGAGGTTTGACCCATTGAACCTCTTCTACTTCTGTCTGCTAAATTTTTCTTTCTCTTGGAGCACTGGATCTAGTGATGTTTGCTTTTTGATTCATATTTATTCTCAACCTGATTGCCAAGTATTTCTTGGCTGTTCCAGACTCCTGATAAAGCCTTCTTTGCTTTGCCCTCTACATATCCATTTGCCTCCAAAGCTCTAACCTGAAAAAGGAGTAAAATTTTCCGAGTATATACTTCTACTTTGTAGGACTTACTTTTTGAGGAAAACCCAGAGGCAAAAAACTGTGCTGACAGAACATGCATGGTATCGCACTGAGCAAATCCATTGCTCTGCAGCAGAGAGACAGGCAGTCTGATGCCCTGGGCAGGAGGGAGGTGGCAGTTTGTGATATAGTCTGTTATTTCTCTTAAGAAAAACAACCAAAAATATCCCTTAAGCAATTGAATGAAATATTCATACAGGTGTTCTGTTTTAAATTAGTCCATCTCAGTATGTTGTATATTGTTCATATCACTCTTTTAGGTATTTCCTTAGATCTTTGAACATGCATTTCCCTCTTTGCTTTTACAATTTTGAAATAAAGTGTTAAATGTTGTCTGAGCATTTGTCTGAGCATGGTGAGGTAGAACCCCATTAAACAGATGCTCAAAAGATTGGTCTGGTTACTTGGTCTGGCTACAGTGAAATATGCATCTGCATGTCAAGATCAATGAATGTCTATAGTTTGCTAATGTAACCATTTCATGCACTTTTTAAATATCTTTGCATTTAATTGAATCGTCTGAGCCTTGATAAAGGCAGTAGTTTCTGTGGGAGTGAGAGTTATTGTTTTTGTGGTTGGGTTTTTTTGTTTGTTTGTTGGGTGTTTTTTTGGGTTTGGTTTTTTTTTTTAATGGTGGGCTTTTGTTGTTGGTTTTAATAACTTGGATTTGATTCAGATGATAGCTCCTTCTCTCCAACTTGGTCTCCAGCTTATTCTTGCTTTAATAGAAGGGCATTAGTGGATTTAAGAAGTAGGTTAGCAGTGGTGTTTATCTTTGAACTGTTTTAAGGATTAAAGATAAAATCTCTTAGTAGGCTCAATGCACTGAGGATTAAAGTTTTAAGTATTTTTTATTCTTACAACCTACTGTCTCTTCAGCATTGTAACTAGGGATACTTGCTGCTTCCTGGATTGAAACTGAATAAGAACAGAATCAGTCCCATATACCTAGTAATGAGATCCAGAAATTTAAATTCCCTCAGAAATAGCCCAAGCTCAAAGAACTACTGTCTAGCATCTCTACTCTCCCAACTCTGATTATGCATCAGCTCTATCAGTATTCCTGATACAGTCTGAGCATTAATCTTTTGAAAGACTTAGGATACAGGAGTCCAAGTGGTGCTTAAAACAAGATGCATATAGGGCAAACTGAGAGCAGTGTCATAAGGAAGTTTCATAAAACTGTATGTGATGATGGGATGGTGGTAACTGAGCAAACATGTAAAAACCCATGGGAAGTGGCAAATGAAAGGTAGTGGCAGGAAGGACTTGACGATTGGCATGGAAGCTGATTTCCTTTTCTCCTGCACTGACAAGTACTTTCAGGCCTCAGGAGGCTGAAATAGGCAGCAGCAGAAGAGTGTCACACACAAAACCTGTAGGTAGGGAAAATCTGCTGAAGTGTGAATCTAGTTTTGTGGGGTTTTGTGTATCGTTTACAGTGTTCTTTATACAACAGAAGCTTGTTTTGTAGATGACAGCTTTCCTGGTGCTTGTAGTTTAATACTCTAATCCATTTGTAATCTGATTTATATACAACACTGACTCATGTATAAATCTAGGATCATCTGTGAACAAAGACACTTTGGTCACAAATTGTGTTCGTCGTCTCTTTTTTCTAAAATGTATATGCTATATCTGTCTCACCTAACCTGATGTCTTCTTTCTTTTGGCAGTTGTTTCATTGAGTAGGTTAAACTCAGTATGTTTTAAAGATGGGTAAATTATGCCTATTCGTTTTCTCTGACCTTTAACTTACAGGGTAATATTATAGTTCTAAAAGGCATCAGAATTGGGAACTTTTCTAAAGTTAAATTTCCTAAATGATATGGGAAAGAAATCTATAGTTGCATAAGTTGCTTATGCATGTGCTACTCCTCTAAGTTAAGATTATGAAAAGATTAGATTTTTCTCTTGGGGTATAAATGACTAATGCACATCACCATTTACTGCTGACCCACAAAGGATCACTTTCTTTTTTTGTTTGACTCTTATTTGCCCTGGTGGTGTGACTTGAGTCGTCAGTGGTCATCTGGACATACACTAGTATGGATACCACAATGGTATGCATCACAAAATATGGCGGAAAAACAAAGGGCAAGATTCCCCACTGGACAAAGTTTATGGTGTGCCTGTTTTACCTTGCTACTTTGACTTGGAAAGGCTTATAGTCAGCCTGACTTGAAAAAAACACAGAAAGTGAATACTGGCAAAATCGAGTGGGTCATGGGTTATTTGTGGTTCTTTACCTTGTCACGCTTCTTGAGAAGTGTTCATACATTAATTTTCTGAACTATTGAACTGCTCTGAATGACACTAATAACCTGTAATAGATGGGTTTGATACTGTTTCTCCAAGGTCTAATTTGTTTGTTAGCAATCTTTCCCCTTCTCCTGACTCTAGATAGCTTAAATACTTGGTTTCATTACAACATGAAATGTTCTACTTACATGGGTACTGTGTATGCTTACTTGACCATAATTACACACCTCACAAGCAGTTCACCACCATAGTATAGTAAATAATTTCTGTATTAACTTTTTTGGTCACATGCTACCTAAATTAAAAAAAAACAAACCTAAAACTCCACATAAGCATTTTTAAACACAGAATCATAGATTAGGATATGCTGACACAAGCTTTTCAGTGATCATCTCCAGCTGGAAAGTTGCCCATTTTATTATGTTTCTTCTTCACTTTGCTTCCTGGAGAAACTATCTTGTGCAATCTCAGTATCTGTGCTGTGTATCTTTTGACTCTATTGTCTGATTTCAACTAAATTCAATTTAGGCATAAACCAAGATGATTAGTTGTTACAAGCTTTATGAAAATAGGCAGTAACAGAAACGCTATGAGTTCCAGTGGAGACTATATTATGATTGCATCCCATTAGACATCAAGAAGTCCCCTTAAGCAAGTACTGCAGTCAGAACCAACCTATACCACTGCAGACTTCAGCTGAACATTACAAAGAGTTTGGTGGCAACCATAGTTTGAGGAATTTCATCCCTGTGTTGTACTCTTCCCTCTGCTGCCACAGCAGTCTTTGTGGGGCCTGACCATGAATCAGCTAAAGAAAAAGAAAGAAAAATTTGCAGACATTTACTTAACTAGCTCTCTTAAAAACATTGTGCTTCCTTAAATGTGCCTGCTGCTACCAGGGAGTAGCCACCCTGTTGTTGTGTGTTGAGCCACTACTGTCTCTGAACATTCAGTATCTTGAAAGTACTGCTTTAGACACAGTTATTTAATCATCAGGCAGAAATATATAGAAAGCTATAATCTTTGGTGGTATTTACATAGTAACTGTTTATTCTTATCATAGGGAAGATAAAAAAATATTTTTGTTCAGTTTCTAAAGCTGCCATGACCAGAACTATCATCTTCCTTTAAGACATCTCACCATCTTCTGACATTGACAGGATTGGTTCTACATATTTTTGAGAATTAACTCACGTGGAAGCACTAGTGCATCACTACACACCCTCAGAACAGTCTCTTTCACCTGGCTTGTTGGAGCCAGGCTTTGATTTAGTTGTGAAACAAGCTGGCCCCTAAGTTCTTGGAACTATTCTGGCTGAGGAATGAAGTGACCTCGGAATTGCAGGGTGGAGGGTGTCTGGAAGAGATGAAAGGATTTATGGTGACAGGAGGGGTAGGGTTAGTAACTGAGTGTGGGAAGCAATGAACAAGGGTGGGACTGGACTTAGAGTTGAAAAAAAAAAAAGAAATATTTTTGCCAAGATCAGGAACTGCAGCCAAGAGGGTGGGGGAAGGAATGAGATGGAGAACATGGGTGGAGATGGGAATTAATTCCACAGAAGCTCTAAAGTCCATGGGCAAATGCAGTGGAGTTTCTCCCTGGCTGGAGGGTGGAGACGCTACATCATGCGAGAAAACCCGCTGCTATTTCTGGTGCCAGAAACAAGTGGGGAGCAGTCAGGTGCTTCCAGCTTGGTGTCTTCCTCTCTGGATGCCCTCGAGGCGTCTGCAGGAAGCTACAATTGTAAGGCAGGAAATGCAGCATTCCTGCATCAAGTACCTGAAATTGCTTACTAAAAATTTTGATAAACATGCCATTCACTGCTGTTGTTCTATTGTCTGTTTGGTTCAGTTTACTGTATTTGTCATCAACTAGGATATAAATGTAATGTAACTTAATGTAAAAATGAGTTTTTAATGAAATTATTCATCTGCTTACCCAAGTGTAGGTCTAGCCATAACTCAAAAATGCCCTGACAATTTTTTTTTAATGCTTTTCATAGTTTTTGTCAAATTTACTCTTAGGCATCACTGCAGCTCACGGTACAGTTTTCCTTTTTCTTATGTTGATATGGAAGGAGATTTCTTGCAACTACGTTTTTGCTAAAATCAGAAGCAGATATAAGCAAGTCATTATCTGGTGTCTCATGACCCAGATAAGTTACTAAAAACCCCAGTACTTTAGGAGTGTTCCTTTCTGCTTTAAGCAGGATGGACTTTTTGCTACCCAGAAAAGCATGTATCATTATAATGAGCTGACTCTGAAGCTTTTTAATGTGTGTAGGCATTACTCGTGTCACAGTAAGCAACTGGAGCAGTGATCCCAAAGAGAAGTATCTCATCTGCTGCAAAGGTTGTTCTAAGTATTCCTAACAAAACATATGTGCATATTGCTGAGGAGTTATATTGAGATATGCAGAGGTCTGTTGGGGAGAAGGTGCTGAGCTTGGTTTTGTCTGCTGTGGATCAGCTAAGATTTTAAAAGAGGCAAGGAAATTTAGCATGTTACCTGAGTAGGAATACTCAGTGTCTGGTGTCAGGTAAGGTTTTATCGGTGTAAGAATAGAAACTTCCATTGGTATGTTTGCAGTTGATTTCAGTATGTATCACTCAGCAGGTAGGTGTAACTAGTAAGCAGGTAGTTCTTTATTGGATTCCTTAAAGCTTCTGTATTACATATTACATTAAAGCTCTGAAAGAACTTGTGTGCATATGTACATAATATATACAGTGGGCAGTATTTCCTTTAGATTATGTTTCCATGCAGTTATGTAACATATCTTTTGTTTGTATTTTCCTGTTTGGTAGAAATGCAGGAAATGTAGATGCATTTCTGTCACAAGGTGATACAAAGATGTTCACATAATTCAATTTACTTAAAACGTTTTTCAATGAACTTTTGATTTTTCGGGGTGCTAGGGTTATATGAGAGCTTGAGTAAATACTTGCTGAGGGGATGGGGAGGACTCAGATAAAACTATGGTAGAAGTGAAGGTGGTCAGAGATGATAGTGCTTCCTTTGTTAGGTATTTATTGGCCAACTGCAGGGTCTTTGGAGCAGGAAGAGTGATTTGGCTTTGTTCACAGTGCAGTTTGCTGAGCAGTGATGAACTAAGGAGAACAAAGAAAAGAGGTAAACAAGACAAAAAGATGAATACTAAGTTAAAGTAATATGAAGAGAATAAATGTTAAAACTAAGCAATAGTTCTAAAATCAGGTTTAGGTGCATTGCAGCCAACAAATGGAAAGTTAAGTTTTGTTTTCTTCATCAAGAGTGTAAGCTGTTAACTTACCCTAGAGAAGACAACTTTTTTTTTGCCCTTTAACTTGGGCTGTTATTATTTTACACAGTCCATGGTACTCTTAAATACATAAATAAATTAAATAATTCTTTGTTAAGTATGTAAATCAATTCTTTGTGTACACTTATCCTTGAAATAGCAAAATTCCTTACCAGCTGATTAAAAAATAAAAAATTTGCAATGTTTATACTATGTGATTTTAATGTACAGCAAGCCCACTGGACTTTCTAATTTAAATGAGAAAATGTCATTCATTTTCATTGTTGCTTTTTATTTAATTTGGCTTGCTCTGTTCTAAATAATTAAGTATTTTTTCCTAATTTAATTCTTATTCCAGACAGTATAGTTCAGTCTTTATTAGCATGAGCTGTTCAGGTTTTTTTTGGTCTTGGTTTTTTTAGTTTGTTTGTTTGGGCTTAGTTGGTTTTTTTTAGTTGTTTGTGGGGTTTTATTGTGTTGTTGTGGAGGGGTGTTTGTTTTGTTTTATTGTCATTTTTTTGTGGGTGTTATTGTTGGTTTTGTTTGGTTTTGGTTTTTGATTGGGTTTTTTTAAGTTCTGGAAGGCTGTGTGAAGGAAGGAATGCCTTATTTTTCAGGATATGTTTATATGAATAACCTCTGTGTGTTCTGTATCTTTGAGAACACGTGGTAATTTGTATGAAGTAAGGTTAAAAGGTAAATGGTATGGTACTGTTTCTTTTGGCTATTGCATTAAGGTGTTTGATCTTTAGCAACCTGTCTTTATCTTAGGCAGTAAACTGTTTTGTTCTGCTTATCAAAAGAGATTTCACTGCTCTCTTTCCATGCTGTTCTCATCTAAAACACACTTTATCAATCCAGCATCAGTAGACTTTATCAGCAGCAGCTATTATTCTGTTTAGAGATTTAAGCATAAAAAGTTTGTATTGTAGCAGTACATTTTATTCAGTAAATATTTTCATTTGTAGTTTAGTGGTTTCCAGTTTCATTATCTAGTTTAGATCTTCTTCTGCATTACCTCCTTATTACCTTACTCTTTCTCCCAACTTTAGCTGTTTGACTTGAAATTACTTAGTTTAGTGTCACTGTAAATGAAGTTATTTTAGACTGTTCTCACTATATCCTATGTATGTCTAAAGGTGAGGTTAAAATGGCAAACTAAGTATCATTGCAGATTTTTGACAGATTTTTTTATTATTTGGGGATCCCTTCAAATCATCAACATGGTGGTGGTAATTTGAAATTTGATGCAGTGTTTAGTTAAAGAGCTCCCTCATACCTTCAGTTGTCTGTGTGATTTACCAAAGTGAAGTTTTGCACACTGGACTATTGGCCAGAGGCAGAATTTGCTGTATCCCTGAAGTGACCATAATTCATAATGCTGCTGGTGATACTCAGTGAATCTGTGACCTTCAGGAAGCTGACAGAGTCTGAGGGCAGCTGCTAGTTTATTCTAGCATGGTTTTTTTCATTGACTTGTTAATTTACATGATGCCTTACTGTTGTTACTAGTTAACAAATACTGATACCATAATCAGCCTCCATGTTTATAGTTGGAATAAATAGGATATTCCATGAAGTAAATCCAAGACTGAATCTAGACTGCTTGTATCCTTGTGTCAGCATTAGTGTGTCTGGCAGGACCAGGGCAGTGATTGTCCTCCTGTACTGGGCACTGGTGAGGCAAATCCTGTGTCCAGTTCTGGGCCCCTCTCTAAGAGAAGGACCTTGAGGTGCTGGAGCTGGAGAAGGGCAATGGAGCTGGTGAAGGGGCTGAAACTCAGTTCCCATGAGGAGCAGCTGAGGGAGCTGGGGGTGTTTATCCTGGAGAAAAGGAGGCTCAGAGGGGCACCTTAGTGCTCTCCACAGCTGCCTGAGAGGAGAGTGTAGCCAGGTAGGAGTCAGTCTCTTCTCCCAGGTAGCAAGTGACAGGACAAGAGGAAATGGCCCCAACTTGCACCAGCGGAGGTTTGGCTTTTTGAATTTTTTTTTTNTGATGGAATCACTATCCATAGTGGTATTTGAAAGATGTGTAGATGTGGCACTTATGAACAAGGTTTACTGGTGCACTTGGTAGTGTTATGTTTACAGCTGGACTCAATCTTAAAGGTCTTAAAGGTCAACCTTAATGATTCTGAGTTTTATCTCTTGAGTACTGGAAATACCTCTCTTACTTTTTGACTTGGTGGATTTGTTGCATCATGCTGCTACCAAAATTTGTAGGTGTCAGGGATCACAGAAAGCTGCTTTAAACTGTCTGAAGAATACAGAGCTAAAGCTCTCAAAAAGAAACCCCAGCACAGAACAGTATTTGATGATCCTAGTTTCTTCTCTCTTTTTATAAGGACAGACTGAAGCCAGACTCGAAAAGAATTGGAGCTTTTCAGCATATGCCAGAGTCTGAAGACAAGCAAACACTCCAAAAAGTCATGAGTGTGTTCATGTATCTTGCCAAGTTTGCTTCCAGTCTGTCCTCTGTCAATGCACCCACATCATTAGACAACTTCTGGAAAATGTTCAGTGACACTGGACTGAATAAGGCGGACATTCCTTTAATGAGTTTGATAGGTAACAGTTCTTGTGCTGAAATGCTGCAGCCTTGCATAACTATCTCATTAAGAAAAGCTTGAAAAGAGTCTGTAGAAAGCCTGTGTTCTTAAAAGATGATTTTAAATACAAAATGGGCTTGTTTTTCACAATGAAAAAGACTAGTGATTTCCAAGCTCTTTTGAACCAGCTAATCACTGTGATTCTTCAGTATTACTTATGACTGTAACCCAAATTTATCAAATAATTAATTCCAAGTACTGAGGGATACAGTCAGTGGTACATCCACTCAGTAAGTGCAGACCTTGTACTACATTCCCTTGGAACCACAGTTGGTAATCGTTGCCCTAAGACATATGATTTACTAACCATAAAAGACAATCTCTACTCCTTGTGGCTTTCTCTTTAGGGAGAGACATGCTTTCTGTTTTTACCAATTTTTGGATCAGTTTTCTGCTTCCAAATTGATGTGGAAATAACAAAAATTGTGGGAACAGATTTAGGAGAGATAATTTGTGTGTTGAATCCTGAAAACACAGAAGGAATGAACATATTTGCAAAAAGAAATGAGGCTTCATCATACAGGTTCTCTGACCTGCTCCAACCCCAGTCATTGTGCCAGCTTTATGTTCTGTTTCTGTATATATTTTGTATTTGACTGAAGTTACATACTAAGATATGCAAACATTTCAACACAGATGCTGTGTGCTTTGTCTGTCTGGGTTAGGTGGAAGTTCTGTGAGTGTTGCCAGATGAGCTCAAGGTGGACGCACTAGTGTAAAGCTGTAGATAAACGTCCTCTTTAGATGTCATCTATAGCTGCTCATCACTTTCTCACCCAGGATAGGTGATTCCTCCATGCAGCGCAACTGATGTTCTAGCATGTGACCTAATCAGACTGGTTTTGCCTAAGAATTCATTTTAGGAGTAGTGCTGTATATTACTGGCTCACACAAACAAGTGGGGTGATAGTTTCTGGCATAGGGATGCTGACAGCTGATAAGGGGGAATAGACTTTTCAGCCATCCCAGCTGCATGTATAAAAAGATACCTATCCACAAGCTAAGGAAATATTAGAGAAGTCTTCCAAAGTAATTTATTTTTCTGTTTATTTGGCTTTAGATTTGAAATGAGTACTTAAAGTAAATGTAGAGTGACTATTTCAAGAGTAAAGGCAGGACAGTGACTTGGACATGCAAAAAATTTGATTCATTATTGAGGCACTAATAAAACTGATTTGTGAGGCTATTATAATGTGTGAAGTAATTCTAAACCTTCAGAAGCAGTAAGGTTTAACATAAACTAAGCCATAAAATGTTGATAATCAAAGTAATTGTTTTTCTTTTTGCAGCTGTTGCTTTTCTTTTCTAAAGAGCTGTCTATTGCATACAGTGATTTGCTGGTTTTGTGTAGTATTTTCTTTATGCTGCATATGTGATGAAAAAACCTACCCTTTGGCATGCAATTTCAAACTTGCTTTAGCTTATTTTTAACCATTAAAGAAAAAAAAATTAAATTGCTCTTTATGTAGTGATGGGGAGGAAATCTCATGTAAGGACTGGTTCTTAAACTCACAGATCCACCAGCTTTGAGTTTGTATTAACAATGCTGCTGCCAGTTAATTGTACTAATCTACTCAAGAGTTGCTCTTAATTGGAAAGAAAGGGATTTTATTTGGTTGTTTTTTTTCTATTGCTCCTTATTTTTGTTATGCAATTGGAGAAAATACAGGCAATCTACACCTTAGGATAAAATGCTGTCTTGCCCATTAACTAAAATGAGCCCACTTAATGCAGAATGTTGTTGGATCTGAGAATATTTGTAGCTGAGGATATTTGTTAAAATTGAAAGTGAGATGACTTTTGTTGAGGGAAAACGGAGTCATCACAAGTCAGTTTTGGGTAAAATCAAATGCATAATTTTTCATCTTGTCTTCAACACAGTCAATCTGTGTGGATTTTGAACTACTGTACATTTCATGCAAATTATATGTGTGATCTTATTACAAGAAAGATGGGTTTTTCATTTTATTGTTGCTGTTAATATGCAGCCCATTCTGCTGAAGCTTAAATGAGTATCACTTTCCTTTATGGTCAGTGGACGTAACTGAAAATTATTCAAAGCATTTTTAACAAGACAATTAACATAGAGCCTTCTGTAGATGAACTTCACCCTTCCTGTTTTGGATGGAGCAATAACTTTACTGTGGATCAGATTTAGGAAGTGGCTTTCCATCAATTCAGTATTTTATAAATAAAAAGTTGTAGGGTGAGGCCCTTCCTTTGGCATAAAGTTGATTATTTCCTGTTTAATCCTGAACTGGTGTATTTCAAGTAACAGGAGTTTTCTAGCATCTGTTGGAGAGGAGAGTTTTTAGGATTTTTTTTCATTTATGCTCCTACAAAAATACAGTTTCTATGTTGCATATTATTATAGAACAAAGAGAAATTATTAGATATATAAATAGTCACCCTTTTACAGCTTTTGGACTTGGCTGCACAGTTGTTTGTGCCTTGGCATTCTTAAACATACAGTTGTGTATTCTTATACACGAGCTGAAAAGATGTCATTGGCACATCTTCAAGTGATCATCAGTACTTCCAGTGAGGTTTAGAAACTGATGAATTGTAATTGCAATGGGTTTTTTTATTTCATATTTATCACCTCCTTGCACAAGGCACACACTTTCTCTATCATGCATATGTAAGAGGCAGAATTTAAACTCGTACTGCTGTTTTACCTAAGGAACACCCAAGTTAATATATGACATAACACTACCCTCATCCAACACAGCTGTTGTAAAGAAGCCTATGAAATCCAGGCCACACACAAACTGGTCTCCAAGGGACTGTAGTTTGTGTTAGAATGCTGTTATTATGTGGTCTGATTGGTTTAGTAAAGAATTATCTCCAGTAAAACCATGTAACATAATAGTCCTTGCTCTCCCACATGGGAGCTACTTCTGCTTGACTAAGCAAGACATTTCTTGAAGAAGTAATAATACACTTGTTCTTGCCAAAATGTAGCATTAAATGAAGTGTATCATCATGTACATTCCTGTTGTGTACCAGTTCTTGTTCATTTAAACATTTGTGTCAAGTCCACCATAGTATTAAAATAATATTAAGCACAGAGATTTCCTAGCAATATATTTAAAATAAATTCTTGCTTCTAATTGAAAACTTGTGTGTAGTAGTTTTAAAGAAATGAGCAATTATTTGGAATTTGTAAGTTTTCATAAATGAAAACTTTTCTAAATAGTACCAACTTTTGCTGTGATTGTTCTGAATTATGCAGCCTTGCTCTACAGATCTATCCTTGGCTAACCGTAGCTGTGAACACGGACTGCACTTGCAGAGGGATTTAACTTTTCAATTGCTTTTTAATGATATTACTCTTTAGGTCTCCTCAACAGTGGCATACAAAAGCTGTATGTTCATCTTTAGATTGCTCTATAAGCATTGAGCAGATGCACAAAAACATGTAACTTTTTGCTTGGATGGTGAGGGGAAGAAGAAGGGAGTTGAGGCAGTGTGCAGGCTCTCTACAGGGATGATGAGAGCTGTGATTGCTGCCAAGGGGCCGAGCCCTGCACAGCAGAAGCCATGGGCAGAGGAGGCTGGCGTGGGCAGCCTGGAATGCTGGAGCCAGCTGTGGGTTTTCCATAGCACAGGTGGGCTCCCCTCCATGCAAACCCCGTGGCTTCGCTGGAATTGCGCAGGTATCAAGAGGGGCATGGTATAAAGCAAAGTGGTAACTAGATGATGTCTTGAGCTTCAACTGGAGGTAATAGATTCACACAGGTAAATAATTCTGCCTGTATGTTTTCTTCCCAGTGCATGTGAAAGACCAGGGTTGTGTCTCAGGACCCAAGCCAACTCTTCAGGCTTTTCAGCCTTGAAAATGTATTTGTAAACCCAGCAGTTGGTCACTGTTGACACAGACACCCACCCCTCAGTTTTACAGAGCACTTTTCATCTCTTTTCATACTAGAATTCTACTTTTAAATGAAGGGGAAGCCTGGTGGTGGCATTTCTTCTATTAGATTAGTTTAGTCAAAGGGATGCTGTGACCTAGAAGCAAAGTGCTGTAAACCAAGCTGAACAGAAATACCACGGCTCCCAGCACCTGCCCCTGCTGTGCTTTGCTCACCTGCTGCAGCCCCCGCATGTTGCTAGTCCTGGTCCTTGAGGACAACGTGGAGTTCAAATTTGAATTCCTATCTCTTTTAAAGTGAGAGCTCTATCAACATCTCCACACAAGGGGCTTCCAGGAGACTTTTCAGTCAGATATTTAGATGCCAAAAATGGTGGGCTTTTGTTCTGAAAGTTGATTAAATCTATTGAAGTTCCCAAAAAGGAACTTGAAAGTTTAATTGGAAAGGGAGGCAGAATTGCATTTAAGTGCAAATAACTTTAATATTTTGCATATCTTCAGTAAGAAGCAAATTAACATGAAATTGTTCATTATTACATAATAGATTAAATAACTTGTTTTGCCCAATTTGCGTTTCAATGAGTATCTAATTGGGCTGTAAACACATGATTAATGGGTGCAGAAAATATTACATAGATATGGGGCAAAATTGTTAATGTGTTTTTAAGAAAGGAATAGAGTACACTTTTTGATATTTTATAATTAAAAATTGTATGCCTTTGTAAAGTGTATACTATTGTAACCAAGCATTGAATTTGTTCTATGTTAATTTGGCTTTTTGTAACCATAAAAAATAGTTCATCTTGATTGAAAATCAATTTTAAATGTCTTGATCATGAAAATTGTCTGCAAGTGGTTTAATGACAGTTCTGAGCATTCTTTGCACTGTGGAGCTATAAACTTATATTTTATACTCATAATGATACAATTACATTGCCACTGCAGTGATGAAAATTTCTGTGTACTCTTTTAGTAGAGGATTAACTTAGTGTAGTTTGGAAGAGTAAATTTTGGGTAAGTTAATGACATCTAATTTACATGGTTGGAAAAAATTCCAAGATAGCATATAAATAAATTAAAAAGAAGGGATTTGGGGAGAGGAAATAATTCCTTGTAAAAGATGTTGTTGACAAAGAATAGGCTGTGATAGTAGCAGTTCAATGTTTAGTAGTTTCCCAATTTGCTTAAGCTTACACGCACAATTAAAATGCAAATTTGACTGTGTATGCAATCAGCTTAGAGTTAGGACAATATTACAAAAAATTTCAGTATTGTTTTTAGTTAGGAGTAGAAGAAAAATTATGCCTCATAATCTGTCTCACCCATGCTGGGAAAACCTGGCATAGATGTGGCTTGGTTAATAGAAGAGTGCTTTGTCAGGTTTATTTTAGGTCTGCTGAGGAGGGGAAAAAAGAAGCTGGTTTATATCACCAGAGGGTTATACCAACCCAGCTATTATGGTTTAGGTGAGGGAACAAAAGCTGTTATCTCTGTCTGGTGCAGGGGGGCCCTGGGGCATCATTGAAGTGAGGGAAATTTCCATCAGTTTGCTCATGGAGTTTAACAACTACCAGTGAGCATGTTGCTTCTTTCCTCCTTGCATGGAGTATTTGATACTTGTGGGAAATATGCCCTTAGTAACTGAAAAGCTTCTGTCTTCTGAAAGGTAATATATTAAATGAATACTTGCATGAATCACAGATGCAAAATTGTGATTGCTGGGCATGTTGGGTCTTCTCAAAGTGAGTTGGTATCTAAAGGTTGCAGGCTATTTAACGTGGTGTCTGAGCCACGACCCTAGCTCCTTCCCCCTGTATTAACTGAGCCTTGGGGGGTTGTTGGCCTTTGGATGAGGAGCTGAGAACAGGCATCTCTGAAGAGGAGTACTGACTCACTGGCACTGATGGTGGGCTGTGTACATATGGTGCAGAGCTCCTCAGAAAATCTAGACTTGCGTTGTGTTGCTCTGAAGGAGTTCTGGTGGAGGCGAGAGAGTGTTAGATGAATCTTGAAATGTATGGAATGCTAAGAATACTCCAAAAAATCTAGGAAAGGTTGTGAGGAAAAAGAGCAAGGTGTTGGAAATTACAGATTAAATCATGGGCATCAATTTCACTTGCTAAATCATCATATCCACCTAATGGATATGATCCTTACCATGTCTGCTAGTCCTGCTTGTCTTTGGGAGCAGAAGTATCCCCTTCTGCACTGGAGTTTACCCATCTCCTGCATATAGCTGCTCAAGCCTGACATATGCAAATCTCTGGATGAATTCTATTGAAGAGGCTTTCATGTGTGCATGAAGCCAAGAACATTCAAAAAATGCCACAGTGTCATATTCATTCAAAACCATATCTGGAGAGGAAATATTTAATGTTTTAATACTTGCTTATAAAATAAAGCACATCCATTAGAACAGTTCTCACAGAAATGAGAAGTGAAGATTCATTTGAGCCCTTTCTGAGACAGGAGAAATTTGCATCTCCCATTTACTACTAAGCTCTACTTTCTACAAGCTGTGGGCATGAGAGATACAGAGGCTAACTTTTGTATCCTGGTGGGACCAGTGTTCCAGAGGGTCATTCCAGTTATCAGAGAACTTCTTTCTTGTTTCCCTTTTCCTCAGAGCCGATTTAGAACAGATGCTGTGGTTTTAGCTGTTCTGAGTCATCTTGAAAAGTTAAAAAAAACCTTTCTTTACCCAGACCATAGAGCTAAGCTGGGGGAACTTGATGCATGGGTTGAAATAAGGCTTGTCCTCATTGCCTTTGAATACCATTTCTGCTCTTGCTGTTGAAATAAAGCTGTTTTTTAGCCAGGTATGCAAGACTTTGAGATCAGGATTGCTCTTATGACTCTTCTGCAGCCTGTAGTCATTTGCAGGGGAGGACATCTCTAGTTTTCATTGTCATTACTGTTTATGTTGTCTAACAGCTCT
>VZTR01015085.1:24707-40318 GCA_013400775.1 Chaetops frenatus
TTGTTGGCCTTTGGATGAGGAGCTGAGAACAGGCATCTCTGAAGAGGAGTACTGACTCACTGGCACTGATGGTGGGCTGTGTACATATGGTGCAGAGCTCCTCAGAAAATCTAGACTTGCGTTGTGTTGCTCTGAAGGAGTTCTGGTGGAGGCGAGAGAGTGTTAGATGAATCTTGAAATGTATGGAATGCTAAGAATACTCCAAAAAATCTAGGAAAGGTTGTGAGGAAAAAGAGCAAGGTGTTGGAAATTACAGATTAAATCATGGGCATCAATTTCACTTGCTAAATCATCATATCCACCTAATGGATATGATCCTTACCATGTCTGCTAGTCCTGCTTGTCTTTGGGAGCAGAAGTATCCCCTTCTGCACTGGAGTTTACCCATCTCCTGCATATAGCTGCTCAAGCCTGACATATGCAAATCTCTGGATGAATTCTATTGAAGAGGCTTTCATGTGTGCATGAAGCCAAGAACATTCAAAAAATGCCACAGTGTCATATTCATTCAAAACCATATCTGGAGAGGAAATATTTAATGTTTTAATACTTGCTTATAAAATAAAGCACATCCATTAGAACAGTTCTCACAGAAATGAGAAGTGAAGATTCATTTGAGCCCTTTCTGAGACAGGAGAAATTTGCATCTCCCATTTACTACTAAGCTCTACTTTCTACAAGCTGTGGGCATGAGAGATACAGAGGCTAACTTTTGTATCCTGGTGGGACCAGTGTTCCAGAGGGTCATTCCAGTTATCAGAGAACTTCTCTCTTGTTTCCCTTTTCCTCAGAGCTGTTTTAGAACAGATGCTGTAGTTTTAGCTGTTCTGAGTCACCTTGAAAAGTTAAAAGAACCTTTTTTTACACAGACCGTAGAGCTAAGCTGGGGGAACTTGATGCATGGGTTGAAATAAGGCTTGTCCTCATCACCTTTGAATACCATTTCTGCTCTTGCTGTTGAAATAAAGCTGTTTTTTGGCCAGGTATGCAAGACTTTGAGATCAGGATTGCTCTTATGACTCTTCTGCAGCCTGTAGTCATTTGCAGGGGAGGACATCTCTAGTTTTCATTGTCACTACTGTTTATGTTGTCCAACAGCTCTATTGCACAAAGTGTACTGGAACAGTTTTGGAGAAAAACATGGTTCTGTGCTATTCAGAACTAGAAAATTGTATGGACTTCATCAGTGAGTAGTAGGCATGTCGTCAAGGTATTCGCTAGCTATTATAATTTCACCCATCAGCAAAGCCATTCAATATGTTTTTCTTTGATTTAAGCCAAGACCATTTTTAGATTATCATTGAAAGAGGGATAGATCAGTCAAAGACATGAGCAGTCTCCATGTTCTTGCTTCTGCCCCTCTTTCTTCCTGTTCAGAGGTTAACATTCCACAGCTGAGCTGGATGAAGAGAGTGTGTGGTATCCATAATTTTTTCCATGTCAGTGTCATACATTGTAATTCAAGACACTGTTGATGGCACTTTGAAGTTCACTGTGAAAACTTGGCATAGGTGTAGATGAGGGAGTTCTCAAAAGTTTTATTCTGCTTAGGGAGTTCTAGGGCTTGATTACCTCCAGCCTAGGTGACTGACATCTCCATTTCTCTAACTAGGTCTGGAAGTAAATGTCTTTTAGCTATATTTAAACAGTTCTAAGTGCAAATTTTGATTTAGCTTTCTCAAATTAATGAGGTGTGTTCACTAACATATTGCAGGTGCATCACAACTTTATATTTGCATCAGATACTTACACGGAGAGTGGCACAGCAAAGGGCTGATCTCAGCCAGAGCCTCTATGTCCTTATCATGTAACATTGTAAAATTCCATGAGAATAATATAAAAGTACGCATATTTGTGATCCTCTGACCTCACAGATGCCAGATGTGCTGATTTTGGAAAACACTTCAAAGAACTTGAATTCAGCTTAAATGCTTGCCATGTATAGGAGAAGCGAGACTGCATATATATATAAAAACAGATATATACAATGTGTGTATATAAAATTATATTTACGTATTTGGAAGTAGAACAGCTGTTTCTACTTCTTCATCTACTTACTAAAGTTTTACTCACTTTTTCCATTATGTTGGTGCTGTGGCTTAGGTCAGAGAGTGAATGTACACTAGGGCCTCAGTAAGTGATCAGCTGTGGCTCTAGCTGTTTTCAGGATTATCTGATTTATATGTCAGACAGAATAATCATGTCATTGGTATCATTCCCTTTCTTGTTTTTAATTTTAAAAATGTTATTTCTTCTTTCCCCACACATGGAATCATTTTCAGGCTTTAGTTCCAGATGTTTACAGATGAGCTTTCCATGGTCTGAGCTCAAAATCAGTATCAGCTGGAATTTTAAAGATAGGCTTATTTTCATATATTGTTGGGTCACAAGTTCCTCCAGTATTTTTCTCCAGCAGAGAGCTCTTCTTGCATGGTTGGAATTTTTCTGCAGTTTTTTTTTTTCCTCAAGCATTACAGTCTCATCTTATTTTTCAGAAATAGCCTCCTTTTATTCTGTCCAAAGGTAGGTGTTAATGTCATGCCACCATCGTCTTCTTTCAAGAGCTTTCAATGCTTTCACAAATTTTTCAAATGGTTGATTGTACCATTAAGCTGTAATGAGACTATTCTGTATTGATATTCTTGTAATTGATAATCTCCATTTCCTTCCTTAAAGCATAGTAACTTATTTCTGAAAGTTGGTAGTTGTGCCTTGGCTTCAGATATAAACTGGTTTATGAAGTTTCCACTTTAGGACCATGGCTCACAGTTCCTTCAGTTGTGCTGATGCATCTGGTTTTAGAATTGAATCACTGAATCACATTAATTGGGAGGGGGAAGTAATTTTCAAAGGGAGCACCTCAGTGATGCAATTTATGTTGCAGCTATACAAATAGATTTATCAGCACAATTGGGACATTGCAGCTATACAAACAGATTTATCAGCAGAATTGTGAAGGAGGCAGATTGCACTAGGAGGATCAGAATTAGTAGCTGGGGCAGAAATCTTGTTGAGAGAAAATTGCTCAATTATTTTTAGAGGAGCTGAGCGGTTTCCTTTGTTTTCTGTTGTTAAAAGTGCCTTCCTGCTCCACCTTTGCCCTCTTACCCTAATTTAGGTAAATTCCATTTTTTTAAAGTCTTTTGTAGCAAAGTACTGAAAACGTTCATCTCTTGGATGAAGGTGTTTAGTTTCCAGATTGTTGTGACAGCGAAGTGACTTCTGACTTCTGATGCAGCAATGACAAAGGCTCTCTTGATTCTCTTCCAAGTCTTCGCTTGTGAAAGTTTGGAAGAAAAATGTGCTTGGATCAAGCTATTATTTATATGCTAAGAGTCAGACAATTTCATCTGGGTTAGTTCATTGTGGTGTGTGGGAGAAGTAGCAGGTAGCGGCACTATTTGCCATCAGTGTGCAGACCCATGAAATGTAGGGCATTTCCTTCAATTGTAGCCTTGGGTACCCTGTGAAGAAGGTGGGCAAAGGGACAACACCTGTGCTGTCTCTCAGTGTCAGGGTCTTGTGGTCAAATAGATAAGCAGTAAGAANCAGTGTGTGTACCTGTGGAAGATCGTTCACACATCCTTGGTCTGACCACTTTGTGATAAAATAGGTCAAATAGATAAGCAGTAAGAAAAAAAAAATTAACTATTTTCCCCAACACATAATTGCTTTGGGGAGAAAAACCATTTCAGAAATCATTCTGTGAAGGTCCAAGCAAGCATTCTCTAAGTGCTTGGAAGGATAACCTAAGCAAAATCCCGTCTGTCATATGGAAAATCAGAGACAGCAATTCTTCCTGAGCTTTTCTGGGAAGAGTGAAGAAAGTAAGGCAGATTTTCTCAGTTTTGAAGATCTTTCACCAACTACCATGTTTTACTTGCTGTGGAGCATGAGCTCTGAGAGTCTGGGTTTTGTGCTGTTATTTTACTACCAAAGAACTACAAGGAAGGAAACAAACCCCTCTCTGAAAAAACGCCATGTGTATTTCCACACTTAAAAATGTTTAGCTCAAATTTGGTTTGGGCTGCACTCTTCTTTTTGACTTGTTACTCTCCACTGAAGATTAGTTCCTTCTAAAAGGTTCTCTTTTATTTGCCAACCAGTGTTTGACAAGTGGGTCTCATCTTGAACTGTTTTCCTAGAGTATGCTATTAAGCATTTGAGAACTGTATTTATTAAAGGTATAATAATAATCATTATGTTTCTAAGAATAGTTTTATGCAGAATTTTGGGGTTGTTTTGCTGGTTTTCTGTCATGAAGATGCTTGAGCTGACCTCTGACTGGTTCTTATGAATGGGTTCTTGGGGTGGGTTTTCATTGGGGGAGGGATAGATGTGTTTTGTTTGGTTTTTTCCTTTCATTTTTAGAAATGGGGAATTGCTTACATACAGTTGTATCATTTCTGTCCACAATACAGATAAATGTGAGAGGAAAGGGTTGCACATCTCTGTGAAAAACAAGTTCTAAGCAGACAATACTAGAAGATAATCACACTTTGAAGAATATCAACATTTTGACTTTTGTTCCTCAAAAATAAAAAGATGCATGGAGATAGAAAACTTACTTAACTTCACTGAAAAAGCTAATGTATTTTCTAAATGGAAATTGGCCTAAGAGGTTTGAAAATGAGCTGCATCTGGGAGCTCCTTTTTGAAGTTCTCTGGAAGTTCCTTTTTTTGCAAGGTGTTTAGATTAATAAACTTAGCTGGAATCTGGAAAAAATTTTAAATGTCACTGACTTGCTTTGGAAACTGGATAAGAGCATGGTCGTGTGTTTGTTGCTGAAAAACAGTTGCAGTGACAATGAAAAGTTACTTCACCTCAAATGAGGTGCATGACTGACTTGCAAATTCTTCATTCCCTTTGGGAGTAGGTCAGATGGGCTCAGGTAAACCACTCTTCTTTAATCCTTAGTGATTGAATCACCAGTGCAATCCAAACTGATTAAAGTCATCTTTGTCAAGGACTTCTACAAGAAACAGATATCCAACAAACAAACAAAATTTGGTGAAATTATTTAAACACAGCTTGTATTTAAAGTATTAGGAAAGATTACAAACTAAATTATTGGTGCTTTGTATGAAGATTGAGATTGCTAGATATCCCAGAGTTTAATTTTAAATATATTGAAATGAAAAGAAAATCTGGTTTAGCATTTGCACTTTGCTCTACAGTTATTTATTAAATATTGCTGCAAGGGGAACTTAATTTCTCTATTATGGTATTTCATCCCATAAAAGTTATTTTTGGTATCCAGATAGTGCTGAGCTAGTTACATTTTTATTCGCACAGGTCAGAAGAGAGGAAGTGGCCAGTAAGTTTTACAGCTGAAACTCACGTTAAATCCAATATCCTTTGTTAAATTTGGATCTAACTCAATAAGGGCTGTTGGTGTGCTAATGTAAAGTTTAGCATTTAATAATTCTCTAAAATTGTTGTTTCTAGGTCTACAGACAAGACTGTGAAACCTTTGGCATGGTAGTGAAGATGCTAATTGATAAAGATCCATCATTAGAGAAGTCCATTCAGTTTGCCTTGAGGCAGAATTTGCATGAAATAGGTGAGCGATGCATTGAAGAACTCAAACATTTCATTGCTCAGTACGATGCTGCCAACCAAGATGTATCAGAGTCCTTCAAAGAGGGCTCATACTAAGGACAAAAATATGCTTTTAGATCTTCTGCATAGTGTCTGCCATAGTACATAAACCTGCTTTTGGCAGGGAAAGAGGAGCTCTTGTTGGAGGTTTGAACCCAACGCCTGCGCTCCTTTGTAGTAGCTCAGGTGGCTGTTCCCTTGTCCACTGTTGTCTCCACCATTTTATTCATCCAACCTGTTCTTGTTGACATATATTCCTTTGAAAGGATGTTCTTTTCAAAAATGCTATAAAGCAATGAACTATTTTTGAAACCTCTACACAGTTACCTTGGAAAAAATCATCAGTCTGATGTCTGTACACTTATGTTTTGATGCTTATAAGTGTAACTTGAAACATTTTATTTTTTATTAAAATTACACAAAGCCACTCTCATTCCTCAAGTTATGCACAAATATGTCTTGTTATCATACATATTATAGGAAGGGAAAACTTACAAAATTGGTCACAATTATGATTTAAATTACTTATTCTGGTTTAATTTAAAAATTCAGATTAATTCTTTAAAATTATACTAGGAGTTATCTCTAGTCTCTGACTGCCAGTGCAATGGCAGTCACTTGATGTAAGAAGTGCTGCATTTATGTTCTAATTGCAGGCTCTACAAATGCCTTTTAAANAAAGAGGGCTCATACTAAGGACAAAAATATGCTTTTAGATCTTCTGCATAGTGTCTGCCATAGTACATAAATCTGCTTTTTGCGGGGAAAGAGGAGCTCTTGTTGGAGGTTTGAACCCAACGCCTGCGCTCCTTTGTAGTAGCTCAGGTGGCTGTTCCCTTGTCCACTGTTGTCTCCACCATTTTATCCTGTAGTGATGTTCTTGTTGACATATATTCCTTTGAAAGGATGTTCTTTTCAAAAATGCTATAAAGCAATGAACTATTTTTGAAACCTCTACACAGTTACCTTGGAAAAAATCATCAGTCTGATGTCTGTACACTTATGTTTTGATGCTTATAAGTGTAACTTGAAACATTTTATTTTTTATTAAAATTACACAAAGCCACTCACATTCCTCAAGTTATGCACAAATACATCTTGTTATCATACATACTGTAGGAAGGGAAAACTTACAAAATTGGTCACAATTATGATTTAAATTACTTATTCTGGTTTAATTTAAAAATTCAGATTAATTCTGTAAAATTACACTAGGGGTTATCTCTAGTCTCTAACTGCCAGATGTAAGAAGTGCTGCATTTATGTTCTAATTGCAGGCTCTACAAATGCCTTTTAAATTTAGGTGTTATCATGACTCAATAGTTTTAAGCAGTATTATGCAGGACGGATTCCACTTTTTGTTACTGTTTGCTCTGTTTTTGACTACACTGTATGGGAATGTAGCTGTAGGCAGCCACTGAGCAGGGAAAGGTCTCTTTTCCTACTTTGTTGCTCTCCCCACTTAGAACTTCTCAAGCCTTTTCATCCACCAGTTTTAACAATAAGGAGGCTATGTGTAATCTTTATTTCCAACTTCAAGAAGGAGCAGGAATTGGGATGGTGAGGATGGGCAAGGAAAGTGAGCAGGACCATCTCCAGTACACCTAGGTTGCTTTGGATTTGGTATAATATAAAGTTTATCCGTAAGTCCTCAAATTCACTGTCATTTCAAACCTAAGTGATTCTGGTTAGTGTCTGGCACCACTCTTGACCTGATACCACAACTTGCAGTTTGGGAACAGGGATTGAGGAAAGCCAAGATTCTCCCAGTGAAAAATATTTAGGACTCGGAGGAACCCTGACAATTGAATACATTTATTAAGTTACTGATTTTCTATGAACATTTTAGGTAAGGGATAATTTGAGTCATAATCATAAAGAGTTAAGTATAAACATGATTGTTTTGTATACATTTGCATTTAGAACATGTGAAACTCTGTAAAAGTTCTGTAAGTAACCAAACTCACTATTTCCAGATTTCATCAGACTGGTGTACAGAAACACAAATGAAGTAGCAATGATTTTGCATGTACAAGGTACTGTATGTATCACAGCATCTTACACATGCAAATCTTGATATGATATATTAAATATGTATTGCATCAGATTCCTGAGAGGCCTGGTTAGTTCTCATGGCAGTAAGGGCCTTTGCAGTTGGCCTTTCCTGTTTTCTAAGATTTCACATTGCTCCAAGGAAATGACCTGGAACTACCCTTCTTAATATCTGGGATTGTGTGGGCTGCACCATGAGTGGGAGTCAGCTCATGGATCCTGCAGGATGCTAATTTGGGGAGGGAGAGGGGAAGAGAGGCAAGCTATTGTGATGTAGTAGTGACACCTGACCTGCCTTTTCTGGCAAGAATCTGGTGTACTGAGATCAGTCAAAGTCTTCTCTGATGCAGAAGTATAATTACAGCACTTCCCTACTTGCCTACAGGACTGAGAGCCTTCAGGATGTTACATCTGAGTTTCTAATTTGGGTTAGAAATGCTAACGGGAAAAATAACAAAATTGTGTGTAATATTTTTTATTAAAAATGTCCATTGTTACTGTTCAGTTTGTTAGGAGTTTCTTTTGTTAGAAGCCTGATTAAATTTACTATTTTAAAAGTATCCAAGTTTTCAAGTGCTTTTCTATAAAGTAAGACCTAAGTTTACAGTCACAGAATCATAGAATATCTGAAGTTGGAAGGGACCTGTAGTGATGGTTGAGTCCAACTCTCTGCTCCTCACTGAACCACCAGGAGTATTGTCCAGATGCTCCTTGAACTCTGGCAGGCTTGGGGCCATACCACTTCCCTGGGGAGCCTGTTTCAGTGACTGATCACCCTTTCATGTCCAATCTGAACTTCCCCTAATGCAGCTTCATTCCATTTCCTTGAGTCCTTGTCACAGCTCACTAGAGAGAATTCAGTGCCTGCCCCTCTGCTGCCTACCTGGAGGAACCTGTAGAGTGCAGTGAGGTCCACCCTCAGTCTCCTCCAGGCTCCTCCTTTCACACCTTGATCACCCTACTCTGGGCACACAGATAGCTTTATATCCTTATATTGTGGCTCCCAGAACTGTCCCCAGCACTCGAGGTGAGGCTGCCCCAGGACAGAGCAGCGTGGGACAATCCCATACCTTGCCCAGCTGGCAATGCTGTGCCTGATGCATGCTTGGCCCTCCTGGCTGCCAGGGCACTGCTGACTCATGTTTAACTTGTCATCGACTGGGATCCCCAAATCTCTTTCTGCAGGGCTGCTATCAAACTTCTCATTCCCCAAGTTTTACAGATAATCAGGACTGCCCTATCCCAGGTGGAGAGTCTGGCACTTGCCCTTGTTAAACTTCATGCAGCTGGTGATTTCCCCCCAGCTCCTTAGTTTGTTCAGATCTCTGCAGGACTTCTCTATTCTTGAGGGAGTCCACAGCTCCTCTCAATTCAGTACCATCAGCAAACTCACTCAGTGTACATTTGGCTTGTCTATCTCCATTAAAGAGCACTGGCCCTAAAATAGAGCTCTGTGGAGTCCCACTGGTGACCGGCTGCCAGCCTGAGGTAACCCCATTCACTATGCCTAATCTTCTGCTTAATCTGACCTTTTTTTTTAAAGTGATTAAACTTTACTTGTGAACTAAGGAGTCTTTTGAATTTTTTATAAGTGCTATTTCTGTGAAAGGTTTAATTCACATTTGTAAGTGATAAGTAACTGATTTTCCATAATACTTGGCATTGTGTTTGCATTTAACCTTTTGTGATGTACAGTTTCTGTTGATGTAAGTAAAATATACTATGGCAGTCCCTTAAGGAATAAACATGGCTTTTAGTCTTGCTTGCTTTACAAGTATGTATTTTGGATTAGTTTCATGTCAGTGTAGAAAAAAATTGTCCCTGGTCTAGTGGATAGCCTCAGTCCTGGAAAGCTCTGGAAAGCTGTAGGAAGAGCATTGGGAGATGGAAACGTGCTGTGATGGAGGAATTTAAATTGTCACCTTCAGAGCTCCTGAAAACAGAAATTACTCCTAGCACTTGTTAATGTTGCAGATGCCCTTAAAAAATTAAAAAGAAGGTGGAAATTGAAGGATTATGGCCATTCAGTGCTATCTGGTGAGACTGAAGTTGGTTAGCTCTGTAACTTCACTTGAGCAAGTTGGCAGCNATTCTCAGTTTTGATGAGGATAAAGTTTTGCTTTAGTATTTTTCACTGTCATGAAGGTTGTACTGGGTTTGGCTGGGATGGAGTTCAATGTTCTTCATGGTACTGGTGCAGTGGTGCCTGTGCTTCAGGTTTTTCCTGGAAACATGCTGATAACACTGGGATGTTTGAGCTATGGCTGAGCAGAGCTTACCTAGAGTCAAGGCCTTTTCTGCCTCTCAGCTGACCCCAGCTGACCACAGGTGATAGGGCATCAAGCTTGGTATAGAAAAGTAGGGATGGGAGCAAGGAGTTTGCCAGGGCTGCTGCTGTTCAAGGACAGGCTTGGTAGGCTAGTGGTGAGCTAGTGGGTTTTTTGGTATCACTTCAGGGTTTTCTGTTTGGGGTTTTTTGCTTGCTTGTTTGTTTGTTTTTATCTATTAAATGGTCTTTAACTCAGCCCATGAGTTTTCTTATTTTTCCCACTTCTACTCTTTTCTCTCCCATCCCACTGGAGGGTAGTGAGTAAGTAGCTGTGTCGTGCTTAGGTGCCTACCAGGGTATATACTCCACTAGGAATATTGGTACTACTTCCAATAACACAAACCACACTTTAAAGCTTTTGTGACTGTATCTGAGTCTTGTGCTGATCACAGACACTGTATCCCTTAACATTATCTTAATATTTAAGGTGGAGGAATCAATTAAAAAATTTCTCATAAGAAGTTGTCAAAAATAGTAAGATATTGTTTCTGTCAAGCTGAAAAGAATAAAGTTGTACAGTCATATTTAAGTTTTTTTTTAAAAAGAAAGTATTAACAAGCAGCTAACAATCTATGAGAACTATAATATTCCATAAGGTACTGCAGTTTGGTAGAGCACATCTGTTCCCCCCCTTCCTCCTAGCTGCTTTTGTCTCCATACTTCTCTATCCTCAAGAAGGGCAAGCTTAGTTCCATCTGACAGGGTTTTTTGGTAAGAAGCATCTATTATTTAATTAGTTTCCTCTCTTCAGGTGGTCAGAAAGCCAATGGCTTTAGCATTTACTATCTTCATTAGTGGATATCACTGTTAAGAAATTTCTGCCCTTTATTTAAAACAGTGGAAGAAGTTTATTGTAACTTAAAATAGCTCCTGCTCCATATCTGAATTCAAGGCAACTACTGTGGTTACCTCCTACTTTATGGTTTTTGCCAGCTTGCGTTCTTGAACCACTCAGTATCTCTCTTCTTTCAGGTAAGCAAACTTCAGAAATTATTTTTGGGAAAGGAGGGGGAACAATAATAAAAAAAATCTACATCCATAAGAGCTGCATACTGGTTGTAATGATATATTCCAAGCTTGTGTGGTTTTTACATTTATATAGTTTACATTTTGCTTGACCCATAAATAATACTTGCAAGATTAAGAGAGCTGTAGAGAGTATTTACATAGCCCCACCATGCATACAGAGCTTTTAATACCTAGTAGACAGAATTAAGCTGTTTTGCACTGAAAATTTATCAACTTAAACCCCCTGACTAAAATACAAGCAATATTTCATCCATAACACTGCTGTTAAACCCCTAACAAACCTAGTTTGATATTGTAACAAACTTCTTCAAATTCAGGGATATAAAAATATTCAGATTTTAAAATTTTAACTGTACAATATATACATTAGTATTTGCACTGTTAAATTATTAATACCTTTAAGCCTATGAAATACTACATTATAAATATCAATGGGTTTTTTTGACTTAGAATTGCAGCTAATACATTTTAAAACTTGGATAATGCATGTGAAAAGACACAATTCTGGAGCCTAATCCTTTAAGCCCATATGAAAATATTTGTTACGTAAGTAGATCCATTGACTTAAATGGGGTTACATGCCTGTGCAAAGGACTCCAGCAGTTGTACCTGTCTCACTGCTTAGGGGTGGGGGGCATGACAGAAAAAACATCACCACTCATTGGCAGCTAAGTCCAATTCCAGAAGCTGAATTAATATCTTCCTTTAGACAGGCATGAAAAAAACCCCAAAACAAAAAACATCACACTTTCTCAAAAAATTGTAGAGGAAAAACCATGAAGGTTAAATGTACAAAACATTCACTGCTGCTTTAGGATACATCCAGGCTTCAAGCATTTCAGCTCCCACATGATGATTTTTGCTTTCTTGAGGAGCATTTTCCCAAATAAAAATAATCCAGTTTTTATATGGAAACTTGAATGAGGAAGAGTGAGCTTTATCAATGAAGAAAAGGCACAGTACAGAGCCTTCTTTTGTTCTGCAGCAAGAGGAAGAAGTCAAAGATCACCCTGTGTGTATATAGCTACAGCACAGGACTGACATTTTTATTTATTGATCTTTGTTGAATCCTCTCTCTCAGATAATTCAGCGTAGGTGAATAGTGGGCATAAAATAAAATGTCTACAAAAAGTCTGTACTAAGAACTGCAGTAACAGTATTTTGACAGCTGAAACATGGTATGTAAACCTAGCAGTATCTGAGCAGTTCATTTGGTGTGGTGACATTTCTGAATGTTACTTTTACAATGTAAACTCTGGCATGGTTATCATTTAGTGGCAAAGCAGTATGAACTTTAGCAACTTGCCTAAGTACAATTATTAATATAAAAAGATGTGGTTCAAACTGTAGCTACAGAATTGACTGGTCCTCCCAATTAAGAAATACTAGTAATTAATTAGGATATAATACAATTTTTTCCTTTGTGTCCCCTCTTCTTCTTTGATTTGGTTGTCCTTTGTCCAAACTGAGAACTAGATAACGCAGTAGTTGGACCAGAAAGATCATCTGTATAATATGGATATCTCAGTGACCGTGGCTGTGGAATTGGCTGTCCGAGAAAATACCCTTCCTCTTCAGAATCAGATGATGAGGATGAAGTTGAACACCAGGAGTCATCTTCCTCACCATATAATCCAAAAAACTTATCAACCACCTGATTCCGCAGTGCATAGTCAGACCTGGAATGGGCATATTGCCCATACAGCTCTGCATTTTGAATATAGGCCCGAAGCTCATGTGAGCTTCTATTCTGAATAAATTTTTCATGATCCTGAGGGGAGTAATAACGAAATCTCTCTCTTGGAGAGCATCTTCTTTCTGTGGCCAAGTTAAGTGCATTATCTGAACGAGACTTCCTGCTTCTTCTGCGATGGTGAGAGTGCCGATTTCCACGCTCTTCAAAATGGTAAACACGCCTACGAGTCCTTTCACTCATTGGAGGCTGACGTATTTCAAGATTCTCATAACTTCCATTATCAATAACATCATCTGAAAACTTCACTTGTTGTGGTCTGGACTGGGATTTAGATCGTCTCAGTACAGGCACATGCACTGGCTTTTCCTCTGGCAAGACTTTTTCCTGACACAACTCTGAGCTCAGACTCTTCAAGGACTCAGTGCTCCGATGGAGCATTGAAGAATTCAGGGTTCCCATGTTGCTCATCTTCTCACAGTCCTCCACTTCTAGTTCTTGGAAAGTTTGCAAAGAGTAGAGAGATGGCCGTGGCTTGCCTTCTCCGTCCATTGAAGCCCCTGTGGTGGGAATGAAGAAAGGAGGAAAAAAAAATGAGGGGAGTACCAAAGAGACAAGTATTATAACAAAATATGAAACATTTCTTGTCAGCAAGTGTTTCTGTGAACTATTAGCAAAAAAGACTCCCTTCATAATAGAATAAGCTTTGTTTTGACTTAAAACATTTAAGTATTAGCTCTGATTACCAAAGAATTAGCTATCATTGAGATCAAGAGCAGAAGTTCAGTGGGTCAAAAATTTTGAAACATACATACAGGTATGCCTTTTAAGAAAAATGGGTTACTTAAAATTATTCTGCAGTCTGTGCTTGCCGTTCTTAAGGCTAAAATATTTCATATTTCTAGTATAGGGAAGCCTATACTAGAGCTTACTGCCTTGCAAAGAAGGANAATGAGGGGAGTACCAAAGAGACAAGTATTATAACAAAATATGAAACATTTCTTGTCAGCAAGTGTTTCTGTGAACTATTAGCAAAAAAGACTCCCTTCATAATAGAATAAGCTTTGTTTTGACTTAAAACATTTAAGTATTAGCTCTGATTACCAAAGAATTAGCTATCATTGAGATCAAGAGCAGAAGTTCAGTGGGTCAAAAATTTTGAAACATACATACAGGTATGCCTTTTAAGAAAAATGGGTTACTTAAAATTATTCTGCAGTCTGTGCTTGCCGTTCTTAAGGCTAAAATATTTCATATTTCTAGTATAGGGAAGCCTATACTAGAGCTTACTGCCTTGCAAAGAAGGATCCTTACTCTCAAAAAATCATCAAAAGTAAGGTGGCCTGCTGCACTGCACCTTTGTGTCCCCTGATCCCCTCCACTGACAGTGTCACATGCCCCGTGATGGTCCCATGGGGGTGCAATGCCTCCAGTGCCTCCTCCTCCCGTGCCCCTGAACCAAACTCCCCTTGTCAGTTGCTTCATTGCTGCTTGGCAAATGCAGCCAGCCTGTGCTTGAGCCTCTGCTGGACAAGTAGCTGCAGTAATTNGAAGTAAGGTGGCTGCTGTACTGCACCTTTGTGTCCTGTGCAGCCTGTGCTTGAGCCTCAGCTGGACAAGTAGCTGCAGTAATTTGGGTTACAGGAGGAAAGGACAGGAAAGGAGATGATGATCGGACAATTTTGTCTGTAACTGCCAGGTTAGGGCTTTTTGTACAGAAATGGGAAAGGAAGGTTAGGGTACTTTATCCCTTTGGGTAACTTCAAACACGTTTGACAAGGAGGTTCACAAAAGTGGATTATCTGTTTCCCTTTAGTTAATGGGGAAAGATAATCTCATAAACCTAATTTCCCAAGGCTAAGAAGTTTACCATCCTTTCAGATTTTCTACATATTTTTACAAGCAAATCAGAAGTTATCTAAAGTGTTTTGCAGATTATCTTTAATATCATCCTAATATCCTAATATATAATGCAACTTCTTATACATCCGGTATGGAAAAATAGTTATTTGCTTAAAGCACTGGTTTGTACATAATAAGTGTATAGTTGAAGACTCTCCTTATTCTCTTTAACATAAATGGTTTTCTTGCTTTAAGTAAAAAAAAAGAACTCGAAAGGAGAATAATCTAGTAGGATTTAACTAGCAGAAACATATCCTGTAAAAGATTATGTGCTTGATAAAACCTCCTGCCTACTTTACATGCATCTCTTGATACTAAAGCTTTTTAGAAATCATGGAAATAGAAATTTTTCCTTCAAAATACTCCAACACACATGCTTTTGTTGACCTCTCCATCAAAACCATTCATTTATTTTCCCATTACCTGTTATGTTAGACAAAGCTAAGGAATCCATTGAATCTCGAACACTTTGTTCTTGCTGTTTCAGGTCAGACAAACATTCAAGTGAACCTCCATACCATGTTGTTTGGTCATGTTTGTATCCTGAGGCCCCATGTTCCATGTCTAGCTCCTGGATTTTCCTGCTGCTGGCAGGGCCTGGGTGGCTGCCATATGCAGAGTCTTCAAAACCATCTTGTGACTGGGCCCAGTACATGTCTGATTGATACTTCTTACTTGCTAGGCTTGGATTATTTTTTTTCAAGTCCAACTTGCTCTTGACCATGCTATCAGAAATCCAATGTTCACTTGATCTAATGTCTACTTCAGTGGGCTGCTGGAAGAGGCTTTTATCACCAAACTTCAGAAGAAGTTGAGTCATGTAGTCTTCATGTTCAGCCCATTCTTCAGGGTCTTCAGGCATTTCTTGCTCTACTCTTCCTTTCCAGAAGTCTTCATTAACAAAGCCTGCCTCTTCCCTTGAAAGGCTTAAATCATCCAGCTTACAAGAAAGAGTATCATCAGCATTGTCTGAAAGGCCAGGAAATTTGTAATTGAGGGCCGGC
>VZTR01015085.1:41260-68051 GCA_013400775.1 Chaetops frenatus
CCTCCAGTGCCTCCTCCTCCCGTGCCCCTGAACCAAACTCCCCTTGTCAGTTGCTTCATTGCTGCTTGGCAAATGCAGCCAGCCTGTGCTTGAGCCTCAGCTGGACAAGTAGCTGCAGTAATTTGGGTTACAGGAGGAAAGGACAGGAAAGGAGATGATGATCGGACAATTTTGTCTGTAACTGCCAGGTTAGGGCTTTTTGTACAGAAATGGGAAAGGAAGGTTAGGGTACTTTATCCCTTTGGGTAACTTCAAACATGTTTGACAAGGAGGTTCACAAAAGTGGATTATCTGTTTCCCTTAGTCAATGGGGAAAGATAATCTCATAAACCTAATTTCCCAAGGCTAAGAAGTTTACCATCCTTTCAGATTTCCTACATATTTTTACAAGCAAATCAGAAGTTATCTAAAGTGTTTTGCAGATTATCTTTAATATCATCCTAATATCCTAATATATAATGCAACTTCTTATACATCCGGTATGGAAAAATAGTTATTTGCTTAAAGCAGTGGTTTGTACATAATAAATGTATAGTTCAAGACTCTTCTTATTCTGTTTAACATAAATGGTTTTTTTGCTTTAAGTAAAAAAAAAAGAACTCAAAAGGAAAGGAGAATAATCTAATAGGATTTAAGTAGCAGAAACATATCTTGTAAAAGATTATGTGCTTGATAAAACCTGCTGCCTACTTTACATGCATCTCTTGATACTAAAGCTTTTTAGAAATCATGGAAATAGAAATTTTTCCTTCAAAATACTCCAACACACATGCTTTTGTTGACCTCTCCATCAAAACCATTCATTTATTTTCCCATTACCTGTTATGTTAGACAAAGCTAAGGAATCCATTGAATCTCGAACACTTTGTTCTTGCTGTTTCAGGTCAGACAAACATTCAAGTGAACCTCCATACCATGTTGTTTGGTCATGTTTGTATCCTGAGGCCCCATGTTCCATGTCTAGCTCCTGGATTTTCCTGCTGCTGGCAGGGCCTGGGTGGCTGCCATATGCAGAGTCTCCCAAACCATCTTGTGACTGGGCCCAGTACATGTCTGATTGATACTTCTTACTTGCTAGGCTTGGATTATTTTTTTTCAAGTCCAACTTGCTCTTGACCATGCTATCAGAAATCCAATGTTCACTTGATCTAATGTCTACTTCAGTGGGCTGCTGGAAGAGGCTTTTATCACCAAACTTCAGAAGAAGTTGAGTCATGTAGTCTTCATGTTCAGCCCATTCTTCAGGGTCTTCAGGCATTTCTTGCTCTACTCTTCCTTTCCAGAAGTCTTCATTAACAAAGCCTGCCTCTTCCCTTGAAAGGCTTAAATCATCCAGCTTACAAGAAAGAGTATCATCAGCATTGTCTGAAAGGCCAGGAAATTTGTAATTGAGGGCCGGCATCAGGAGGAGAGACTGGCGGCACTGGTCGGCTGACCGGCTGCTTTTTCCCATGCGGACACTCCTCCTGGAATCTCTGGATCGAGCAGACTGAAACGCAGAATCAGAAGAGTCAGAGGCATGAACATCCTCTCCCAGGCTGCAGGTTTTTGAACAGTAAATCTGCCCTTGCTTTGGAAGGAAAGGGCAGCCAAGCAAAGAGGTCTTGCACTGAGCACAAGAGAAGCAAGTTTCTGTGGCATGCCAGTGCTGTCCATCATAGGTCATCTGAGCATGGTCAACACCTGGAAAGGGAGAAAAAGCAATGCTCTGGGTCTCTCAGAAAGATCCCTTGCAGAATTCATACTTACGGAATGTGAAATAATTTAATAAATTTGCTTCCCCTAATTTGTAAGTTTAATGCTTAAAAAGGACACACTTACCAATGTGTTCCCCACAGGTCTCACAGTATTCTGCATAGAGAGATTCAAAACAGTTACAGCAGAACGGCCGCCCATCCTTCATGATGTACCTCTGTCCACCCAGGATTGTTTCACACTCGAGGCAACAGAAGTGCTTCATGTGCCAGTGGCGACCTTCAGCTTCTGTGCACTCATCAGCAAAGATTATCTTTTCAGAAATAAAAAGGATACTTTTAGTTAAGTGGCCAAAACCTCACCTTGGGAGTTAGAGCATAAAAAATATCGCAACTCTGCAGTTCATACACACAATCTATTTTTATTTTGCTCCCTTTTGAATGCAAAGATAAAAACAACAATTGCCCACAACAAAAATAAAAAGAAAGAAAAACAGTACATTCTAAAGCCAAAAAAAAAAGGAACCTAGGAACTCAACCATTAAAGAAGCTTCTATAAGGATAATATTTTGCAGTATTTGTGAATGTTCAATTCTAAACACAAGCAGGTGTTTGCTTTCTAAATACCATCTTATTGCTTGTAAGATTTCCAGTTTGACAAGAAATGAAATACCCCAGCCTTCAAACACATCTATGCAGCATAGTCCTGACTTCTCAGGTAACTGCATCTCAAGTTAGGAATTTCCCAAGTGATGCAGTTTGTCAGCTGAACAACAGGAGTGTAGCTTGGCTGTAAAATGTGAATTATTTACCTCATCGCAGGCTGAACATCGAGGTTTGAGAAGTTCAGCATGGTGTCTGCCACAGTGAATTTTTCCATCTTGATAGAAGTAGATAAGGTCAACAAGAAGCTCATTGCAAGTGAAGCACACGAAACAGGATGGATGCCAGCACACACCAGGCCCAGCTCTTGAGGCAAAAACTGCAACTTCACCACCATTTACTTTTGTACCGCACTAGGAACAAACCCAGAAAGTGAACACATTTCCCATCCAAAACTACTAGCTTCTTGCATTTAAACTGAGTTAAAACACCAAGCCAAATATGATATTTTATTCCAAAATTCTGACAAGAGGAAAAAGTATTATCAGTTTTGGTCTAGACAAACTGAATCTCAATGAACCTTTTGTGAATATAAGTTTATTCTATACAAAACATTTTAAAGCATGTCTGCTTCTTACTTGTCATTACTTTAGTATGAGTCAGCACTAGGGGGTTTTTTTTTTGAGTAGAAAATATATCAAAGGCTTGGTTCCTTCCCAGTATCAAAGGTTATATTTTGCTTAAGCAAGCATTACCTTCTTTGTCTTTCATGCAGCTTCAAAAATAATCTGTTGTTGTTGTTTCCAGACACAGACAGAGATAAGTTTAAATTTTAATACTGAGATACTGTAGTTTTACATTATTCAACCCTGTAGCTGGCTTGTGGCATCAGTGTGTTACCTGCTCACAAATGGTGTGCATCACTGCTCTGGAGAGTAGTTTAATAGTGCCTTGTCCCAGTGCCTCCTTTTTGCGCTGAGAACTGAACATCTGCAGCTCCTTCTTTTCCTCTTCACTTAATGACTGGCAGTATCTCACCTTCCAGTGAAAACACAGGAGAAATTATATTACAGACTGAGCTTTTAATGTAACAGATGAGTAAGGAAGTGCATCTATGCAAGGAATTCATCAGGCATGCTGCCAATCATCATTAAACTTTTCCCACTTGCCTTCTCTACCACCTTAATATTTAGGTAATATGGCATAACATGGTTTGGTTTTTTTTCCCCATTACAGGAAAAAACCCCACCACACTAGACTGAGGAGTTGTTAGGCAAGATTTTTAGAAGCTAACCCAAAATCTGCTGCTATCCTAAAATAACGGAATGAACATAAATCAGCTGTAACATTGTCCTTTAGATTTATGGTTAAGTGCCCACAACTAAGTGTTGCAGTATACACAAGATCTTAAGTACTGACACCCCCTCCCCTTTCCTTACAAAGAGCTTGTTTGTTATTTCCACTTCTACTCCAAATTACACTGCATAACTGAGATGCAAACCTTTTACTATCACAAAGCATCCTTTTTGTGCGCCACAATGCAATTCCAGGAATTTGTAGGTTCCTGGTAATTGGTGGGTGGCTGCAAACACTATAAAACCAACTTGTGTTAAGTTTATTGCAGTGACACCAGCCTCCCTAACAAGCAAAGGCAGTGTCCTTCCAGACAGCTCTTATCTGCACACAAAGCCAAGCGGACAGCTGAACAATGGACTCAGTGTACACACCGTGCTGCTTTATAGCTCAGAAGCCACTCCAGGCCATGGCTGAGGCTTGTAATAAATACACAGGCAAGTAATTCTCCATGGAAAAGCTGCAAAGGAGACCCAGACCCTGACGGTTCCTCCTAAATTCTGTGTTTACCTCGTTATCGTGGGGTGGCAGCTGATAGAGAAGTTGTTTAATCCGGTGTTTCTCTCCAGGGCTGTTAATATAAGGGACCTTCTCCTCTGGCAAGCAGGCAAAATACAGCTGGACCTGACCAGGAGAAATGCAGAGTTCAGACCCAGGAACACACAGGCCCCAAGCACTGCCAGTGTCCTTTGGCTACTGTTTTCTCTCAGGTCTCATTTACGAAGGAAGAAGAGGTCACGCTACATTAGACTGTGACAGGGTTTGTGCTGAAAATACAAGACCCAGATGAACCAGCTCAGCAAACCTGAATTGTCTCTGATAAAACTAGCACCCAGCTGCTGAATTGCTTTTCTGGAATGCAATTTGCAGTGACAATTAGGGGGGGGTATCATAAATTATGCACATTTAATGTTCTCATTATTCCCACCCCCTTCAGGGCTGGTCAACAACTCCATGGAAATTCTAAGTTTCCCTCTGCAATTTACCACATAAGGCATGAAGCTTTCCAGAAAACAGCCACTATATAAACAAATTTAATTTGCTCTCTGCATTTTACACATTGTTGAGACAAAAGCTTCTTTTGCAGTCTCCTACTGATCAGGTTCACCCAAAGCATCAGCTTTCATTGCTTCCATGTGGGCTTTGGTAAGAAGGTGGAAACATCCTTCCCTTGGGAGGAGGCTGGATCCAGCCACATTTCAATCGGATGCAAATTAACCAGGAAATTTTCACGGGATGCATGTTTTTGTATCAGTCTTTACTCTTTTTTTTTTTTTTCCCTTTTTTTTTTTTTTTTTTTTTCAGAAGAATATTATGACAGGAAAGCTGTAATGAACACTACGACAAAGCCCAATGGCAAAAAATATTTTTGTGGAACAGCTACAGATTTATTGTTTTTCCTATGCAGTTTCCAGCTTGTCACGAGGCCTAGGGCTGTAAGAGCTGACTATTGGCAAAAATATTACCTTCCATACAGATTTAAATAACGCTCTGGTCAACAGCTTATTACTGTGCAAGACAGATGAAAAAAAAGGCATTAATCAGTCACTTAAGTCAGGAAGCAATCGAAATTATGAGAGACAGGTTGTACAAAACATGCCTTGGTCTTCATTTAACCAAAATTTAAGCAACCGAAGTCAACTGTAAGCCCACTTGCTACTAACTGTATTTCAGGATGCTCCAGAAAAAGATAACATGCAGCAAGAAGTGAAGCTTTAAAAATAGTTCATGCCTTTTTCTCAAGTTTATTGCACTGTTCTCAAAATAAATAATTCTTCTGGGGGAAAAACCCTTCTGTCTTTAGTGAGTTTGGGCTAGCTGGGATGATGAGGATATTTTAGGGCATTTAATTGTTCTGGCAGAATGTTAGCTCACTGCTTGCCTTAAGGTCTGATTCATCACGATTCGTACACATGCTTAAGTAAGTGATAAAAAGAGTTGCCCTAAAAATAGCCTGTTATTTGCCATTCCTGCTGACTTGTTACTTTACTCATGATTAAGAAAATCTCTGCATTGCAAAAAAGAGACATCTACTGCACTTTTAAAAACTATGGTCTGTATAAACTTGCCAAGATTGCTCTGTCTCCTTTAGCAGATGTTGCAAAGCCACCCTAGCCATTTAACACTGAAGTCTTGAGTTCTGAATATTACTGAGTACACAGCTTCAGCACAGTTGCAATATCATTAATACCATGAATGAATACCATGCGCAGTTCATTCTGGTCTCCCACAGCAACTTGGTCATCAATAATTTAACTCTTATTCCAATTGCCATGTGATGTTACACAAAAAAAGGAGACTGAAGAGATGGGAAAGACCAGCCCAATCAAACCACAAGTGTCAACTCCAGACACTATGCAAGAGAAATCCCTGGCATGAACAAATGGCAGCCATACAACTATTTAAACAAGCGTAAAATACATTATTACCTGTCACAGTGACGGAACACTTTCATTTATATTCACTGCCATACCATCCATGTTCTAGATGTCAAATGCCTAATTATTTAAAGAGTCATACAAGTGCAGTGAAATATTTGGCCAGGGAGCACAATGTCATGAGGTATATGCCATGAGCTTTAGTTTAACCTAATTACTTCTTTCAAAAAAACCCCAGACTTCTATGCTGCTTTTACTTGGTAATACATACCTCTGCAGCATATACTTTTTGAAAAACCTTGACTGGGGACTTTTTTGGAACATAAAACTCCTCAGGGCTGAGCACTTAAAGCTCCCTACACACAGCCTTATTAGACAGGAAACAAAAAAGAAGTGAAAAGTTCTACATGAATTAAAGTTTTATACATTATAAGAATTTAATTACACTTATAGAGGCTGCATATCACTTCCTTAGACAGTCCTTACAAGGCTTATTTTTAAAATGCAGAAACATGGTTGGTACCTGCTCTGGTCTGAGGCCTGGGGGCACCCAGGCATATTCCTCCAAGGCACAGCCAGAGTCATCATCAGAGGTTGAGCTTCGCTGACACCCAAAAACGAGGTTATTGGCTTTGGGCTCCATCTCCAATGGCATAAGTGTGAAGTGTTAAATATTTCAGCTGCAGCTCATCAAGCAATGATCTGGAGAAAAAGATTAATAGAGCTTTAATAGATTTGAATGAGAACAACTAATTATCAGTGTAAATGATCTTACAACAGTCTGGTATTCCTTGTGTTGTCCAGAACAATAAATTATTGAAGCTTCATTACAGCTTGCTACAAGCACTTCAAAAGTGCTCAAAAAAGTTATAAAAATAAAACTATTGAAGAAAAAAAACCCCCAGAATCCTAGGCACAGATTACCGCTTTTGGCAACCGCAAAGTATTTCAGTATTAACGCTTGTCGCCTTTTACAGTTCTGCTTGTTTCACACCACAGGTTATATATATGTAGGTAAATCCAGGAAAGACTCATTGAGCAGATACTAACAACAGGAATGACACAAGCTCTTCCTGAAGTCATTACTACCACTAACCTAGTAAAACAAAAGACATGACAACCACTTGTCAAAACCTAAAGAAATGATTGGGGAAAGATGGTTGTGCAAGTGGCATCCTGTTGTTCACAAGGTAGGCACAGAGCAGCAAGCCTCTGTTGGATTCCTCTGAGAACTTCGGTTGAGCTGTATGGGAGCGGAAGGGCGTTGGTCGTGTTAAATATCTGAAATCCAATTATGCCAGATTAGTCTCTGTAAAATATATCATGATTGGTCTGTCAATTTAAAACCCTACAGGGAGATGATTTTGTTGATTCATGAAGCCTGCAAAGCTTAAATTCAGTGGGATTGTTTTGAGTCACAACTGGCAAAGAAGGCTCTCACCAAGATCCATAGCAGTCTGCAGTAAAAAGCCTAACAAGATATATATCTTATATTAATTCTAGCAGAAGTTCTTAGGAAATTCAGATGAGGCATTTCAGTGAAATACAGATAACCACAATCACAGAGGATTTGTCCTAACACAGATATCCTGACCACCTGGGGTAGGGACAAGCTTGCTCTTACAGTTCCACATTACACACGAGCTGTGCCTTCTCCATTTTAGGACATTCCTTCACCTATTTATCTAAACACAGATCCAGTTTTGTCGGTGCTACATCTGAGATGTAGAAAATTTTAATCTCCTTGACATAAACCTTGCTGGTGGGTCTAACGAGAAGAGCAATCTAAAAACTTCTGGTGGGTCCTACATTACATTTCCAGTCTGCTCCCCACTGTTTTAGAGAAACTAAGTTGCTCCTAGATCACAGGTGGAAGATTTAAGACTGCTTACCCAAATATTCTGCTGGTTACTCAACAGGAGTTTCTCCTTCAAGTGTGAGGCACAGGTTCTGATAATTCAGTACATAAACCCAAATCTACTCCATAAAAAGTGGCCATATGCCTTCAAAAGCTACAAACTAAGAGAAATTGTAATATCCAGTATATAGTCTTATCTAGACCTCTTTTCCCTATGTCTATATGTTCCCACACCCTATAAAAAGAGATGGGATTAATTAACTCTTCCACCAGGCTAGTGCTCCAAAAATATTAAGTTGTTTAACTTTATTTCGAAAACTTCTGGTTCAAAAACATACACGCTATTTTTGGTGCACTGCTAAGATGCCAACACACTTCATAGCTACACTGTAATAGAAGATTAATTTAATATTTGATGGGGCAAGCTAACCTGCCAACTTCCCCTCTGAGAACAGGCTATTTCTGGAAAGCCGGTGAGCTGTCAGGCACACATCTGAAATCTTACTCAAGTTGAACAACTAAAGGTTAGCACAACAGCTTCTGAGCTTAACATCTCCATATTACAGTCTTTTTCAAAGAAGCTAAGTATAGCCAAACTCAATCCTAAAAGCTCAATCCTATATATGTAAAGTAGAAAGACAAGCTTCCTGGTACATACTGTATCCCTTGAATTAGTTGTTCTCAGAAACAAATAATAAGACAAGGAATACAGAACTGTTTCCCTTTCCCACTTCCTAGTGGAAGTAAAGTCATGCATCAGGTATGTTTTTGTTATTGGTAGCATAAAACCGGGGTGCAAAGAAGGAGGGACAGAGAANCTCCCAGAAAGAAATAATAAGGAATACAGAACTCTTTCCCCTTCCCACTTCCTAGTGGAAATAAAGTCATGCATCAGGTATGCTTTTGTTATTGGTAGCATAAAACCGGGGTGCAAAGAAGGAGGGACAGAGAAATAAGGTGATATGGTTAGGAAATCACTCCAGGTAAAAAAGGCAACAGTGTTCACTGTTGCTGGTGGATAGGGATGCTCAGTTTGGTAGCTTGTGTCACACATCATCTATAGCCAAATAATTCTTAAATATAAAGTCACTTGGAATATCGTTGAGAAGCTGAGTTCCTTCCAAGACGACCCTAGCAGCAGATGAACTATTCTACCATTTCCCTTTAGAAAGGGGCAGATGCCTGGTTTGTAATAATGTGCCACTCACTGACACCTAAGCTGGTATTTCCAATTCTTAGGGCATTGCAAGAACTTGGATTGGTCAAATGGTCCCTTTTTAAGAACTCACTCCTGCCCAATAACCCGGGAATAAAAGGAGTCAGTAGGTTAAATATCTTTGACAACATTTCATTAGGCATGACCTCAACCACATCCCACAGGAAGCAAATCTGAAACATAATTTAGGCAGTGACAGGTTCAGCTCTGGCAGTGCCTGGGCACTTCAGCAGTGTACTCCTGCCTTGTTCTCACAATACCCAACACTCACAAGCACACCAATTAACTGAATAATTGCTTCATATTGATTGTTCAAAACCTTCTCTCCACAAGATCAAAGATTAATTTCTCCAACTTTTCTTGAAAGACAAGGAAACAGCCCAAAATCTGAATGCATGATGACTTACTAACTTTTCTGGGTATTTTGAACACTAAGGCTACATACTACTCCCACAATGAAAAAAGCAGCACCGGGCAACATCAGGATCTTAAGCACAGCAAAGGTACATAAGTGTAGGAGTGTTGCCTAATTCCTAAGGAAGACAAGGCACTGGTAAGAGAGAGACAAGGCTGCTTTTCTGCAGAGACTGGCCCTGCTGGGCCTCCTCTGACACGTCCATTTCAAGAAGCACACACACCAGCTCCAACAAGAGGAAACCACGGACCCACAGGTCTGGTTTCCAGACATACAGGGCAGTTTGAAAGTTTGGCTGATAGAGAATAAAAGAAAAACACATCTTACCTCCAAACGTAAAATGCAGCTTTACAATCAGGGTCCTCCTCCCCAGAAAAGGTGATTAGAAATGTTCAAAGCAAGGTCCACAAACCTCAACGAACTGAGTTTAGGACAGCTCAAAGGACATCATCCACTTTAAATTAAAAATGCTCCCATGGGGCGAATGTGAAGCTGGCTATAAAATGATTGACAGTACACCACATATCAATAGAGCCACACCACAAATACTGTGGGGTTGCTGAGAACAAGGTTTCTAATCCAGCCTATCTTAACAGCAGGCTATCTGAAGAACTATTTTAGCAATTGCTTGTTTAGGATTTCTTCTTCCTCTCCTGTTCAAGTGTAATTTGGTTTATATTTTAAAACTACAGGGTTCTTCCTCCCTGCCCCCTAGCCGCACTCATCCTTCAAAGTGATCTTTTTAAAATTATTACATCCTAAGGAGGATTCAAATGAATATAAACAACAGCTGAAAAAATAAGTGCTTTCCAAGGGATGACTAGAAAGGTGGTCTTTCTACTCCTGCCATGACATCTACAAAACAACAAGGATGTGTTGTTTTGCTTAGCTTACTTAAAGTCCATGGAACATTTTGAGGTTTCAGCTCTGTTCTGTATATACTGCCTCTCAAAAAAGGCTTTATAGCCTACAAGGAGGTTTTTCACTGGCAGGTTGACAACTATGAATAACATAATTGAGTTACACAGCTAAATTTGATTTGAAAAGAAAAGCAATTACTGTGTTTTTTCCACCGATGAATTAAAACAGTCATATGACAAATTCCTTAGAGGCAAAGAGAAACTATACTCCTAATTACAATGCTATGGGTAAACAAAATACTGGGATATCAAACTTAGAACAAAGCTGTTGCTGAAGCCCATATGAAGATTATCCCCATGCTAGGATTTCCAGCTCACTGATTATGTTCCCCCGACCAGATAGAAGAGGTCATGATTTGTAAGCAAAGTTAGACAAATATCTCCTTGCCCACCCCCTGCTGTTTTACTCCGTCCTGCAGGGCAAATTGTTTTAACAAGTTTTTTGTTAGAAGGTTTGTTAACAAGGCTATAGGGGGATACAAGATGCATATCACATGCATCCATTCACAATGAAGGCTCAACGACTTTAGATTAGCATGGTCAGCCCATTCACCTGCTTATTTAATCTCTGGTGCAAGGTAACTACATTAGAAGAGGAAGGGCACAATATAACAGCAATAAACCACCATAAAGTGACTGTTAATAATTCAAAGCCTATTTCCAATATGAATTATGCACATGATCAGGAAGTCCCATTCCCTAGATACAGTACAAATAACATAGCTACAGTGAGCTCTATAGCTCTCTGTGTAGGAAATCCAGATCCAGAATTGATAAGGAGAATCAGCTCCAGCACACAGCTGTTGGGTCCTTTTGAGTAATGAACTACCCAGAGCAGTCGGGTAGGAATGGAGCCAGTCTACTTGTTCATTCAAAAGACCTCTAGATGGACCCCAGAAGTAAGAACTGTTTTCTCCTCTTTATTAGCCAGTGTACAAGGACCAACAGAGGAGTTAACTGCTTTCCTCCTCGAGCATCCTAGCGCAAAGATCACTTTTCCAACTGGAAGTCAGACGATCCTTCTCGGGGTATTTTCTTTTGACGAGCCATACTGCAAAGACAGGCTACCTGCATTCAACAAAAGGAGGAAGCCCCGTGACAAAGCATCGCCCCACGCCAACACATCTGATTTGGCCGTGTTATCCTTGGCTCTGTGCATCGCTGATGGAAACTCAAGCACACACTGCAGTGAGGCAAGACCCAAACCGAGGAAGAGGTATTCTCACAGATGTTCCCCTCCTCTCTCCTTAAGAGGGTGTACAGATTTAGAAAGAAGGAAATCTTGCCTTTTACAGTCTCCCATTGATTTTTTTAAATTCTATTTTAAACAGCAGCCAGACTTTACTCCAATGTACACATATACTCAGGTTTCACCCCATCACCTGTTGGCTGTCGAACAACACCCTTCTTTGTTAGGGCTCACAGCCCTCATCTGAGACAAGTTTCCAGAGAAAACACTGTTTGTGTTCAATAAGTCACAAGACAGGAACTGTAAAAAAATAGGAAAGTAAAAAAATTCCGCGTCCAGCCCCGTGCACCCTGACAGCCCCGCGCCCTCATCTCGGAGGAGCCGGGACGGTGCCTTCCTCAGCAGGCAGAGATCCCTGACGGACAGGTGGGAGGTTTCCCATTCTGACCAAGTTTCAGAGACGTTAAGGTGGGTCAGAGGCACTCCCAGTCCCCCGGGTCCCCACTGCAAAGGCACCGGCACCCACCCGTCTACCCTGCCCCTCCGGCGGAGCTGCCGCGAGGGAGAGCGGATACGAGTAACCGCAAATTACCTCTGTGCGGCACCGAAACAGCGGCCAGGCTGCTGGCGGAGCCGGAGAGGCGGCGCAGGAGATGCGATGCCGGCTGCAGACCCGACCCGCACCCCCCGGACCGGCGCCGGCAGCTCCCCGCAGCTCCCTCCCGTCCCCGGCAGGTCCGGAGGAGCGGCCAGCGCCAGGCACGGCCCCGCCGAGGGAAGGGGCGGCGGGGGCTCCTCCAGCCCTGTCCCTGCCGGGCGGCGCCGCCGCTTCCTTTCCCCGTCCTGCCTGCTGCGAGCGCAGCGGGAGAGATACCTGCGCTCCCCGTTCCCTCCCGCGGGGCAGCAAGCCGGGGGCCGGGGAGGGAGCAGCCTCTCCAGCGCTCCTCCCCAGACTCGCCGCGGACCGGCACAGCCTCCCGGGCTACCCCCGACCCCCGGCGAGCCCCAGCGCCCTGAGCCCCTCACCGCTGCTCCGTCAGGCGGCGGGAGGAATCTCTCCCACCAGCGATCTTCGTTCCAAGTGCTGCCCAAGGCGGGGGAAGGAGTGTGGGAAGGGGGAGCGTCTCCTGCCACCGGCCCCGAAGCAGGAAGGGTCGCCGGCCCGGCCGCCTGCCCACCCAGGGGATCGAGCGCCTGCACGAGCAATAAATCCTGCGCTCAGGACACGACGGAACACACGGTTTGGCGACCGTGCTTTTGTTCGTGTTTACGCCCGAAATAGATTTCCCACCCCACCCTGGACGCGCTCCGGCCGCCCCGGGCTGACCCGACCACCGCCGCCCCGCGCACCCGGACGGGAAGGACTCGGTTCAGGGCGGGAAAACATTTGTTCTAGGTCGCTGTACATGAAAGATAAAAATATAATAAAAATAATAGACCCTATCTGAAGCCGAGGATCACAGAGAGCAGCCGTCCATCACAGCCTCCCTTGGCACATTCCAAGTGGGCAAGAGGCGTCCGAGCCCCAGCTTACGCACAGAGAAGTAGCACCGGGGCATTTTCTAAGAGGCTGCCAGCCCCCGCTTTTACCACTTCCCCCACCCCCGTAGGCATAAAAAGCCCCGAGAGGCGGGTGTTTCGGCTTCAAAGGCAGGCGGACGGCTTCCCCCCGGCACCGCCAATGTAACCGTGAACACCGCGGTCAAATTTCCTCTTCCCTCCCGCTCTTTGTCTCCCTGGGGAAGTCATTATCAAAGGGAATTTATTCGCGCTGCATCTCGGGGTCAGAGCGGCACCACACACAGCCCCGACACGCCCCGCCGCTGCGAGGGGCAGTGGCGACCCAGCCCCCTCGCATCCCCGGGGTCCCGCGGCCGGGGGCAGCTTATCTGCCCGGGCCGCCGTGCGGGACGGCGACGGGGCACTTCTCAGACACTTCTCGCTTCCCCCAGGAACCGAATTTGCATGGGCTTAAATTCACTTCTGTAAATTTGAATGGCTTTGCCCGCAGGGCGCTGAAGGGAGCCGGCCCTCACGGGTATCAGGCGCGGGCTGAGGTGCTCAGAGCAGCGTCCCTGTCCTCAGCCCTGTCACCCCCTCCCCGCGGGCTGCCCCCGACCTGCGGCTGGGCACACGCGAGTCTGACGGCGAGCCGGGAGAAGCCTCCAGAGCTCCCGCCGTGGGCTGATTCCCCACCGCTAGGAGCGGGCAGCCAGACCGGCCGGCCGAGGGACCAGGACCAACGCCGGGCTATCTGATCCTGACAGGCACAGCCCATCCGGGGCTAACGACGCTACACGCAGTCGATCCCCACCGCCAACCGAGATGTGTCCAGAGACGCAACCATGACACCTGTAACCCTGGGTAAAGGCAGAAGGCCCCGCGCGGCTCCAGCCACAGGGAATCAAAGCCGCAGTCTGTGGCTCCTGAGGCAGGAAAAAACCTGCTGAAACTCCAGCAAACTAACCAGCTCCCATCCTTCCACACCCCATTTCACTTCCATAAGCAGTTTCGCTGGTTGTACTACCTCCATTCTTAAACAGCTTAGTCGTTTAGAGGTCAAAATTGGTGTATCACTTGGATGAACTAGAGATTTTGTCAAAGCTTTTCAGTGCTGGCTTTACGAGACCCAGACTGTTCCTATTCGTTTTGTTGGACTGAGCAGACCCCATCTGGCAGCCAGCTGAACATCTGCCAGCTCCATTCATCATTAATCAAAAATGGAAATGTCAGGAATAATGTTTATTCTCCCCCACTAAATGACTGAATAAATACCAACAATTTGCATATATTGTCTACTCCTTTTCCAGAAGTGCCTGACATTTTCTCAGCAGCTCCCCACACGGAGGGCTCAACACCTCTGCACAGCACATTGCTAAAATGAGAATCTCCTTTGGGAACTTCTGCAACACAACCAGCTAAATGGCTGCAGGTAAGTTCACAAAGTTTCATGACCAAGAGTCTACCTAAGCCAAAGAAGACGGGTTCACTTTTACTTTCCTGGAAAATCAAGCTGTCTCCCATTTTGCTAACACTTTCCTTGACACTGAAGTGTCAGAGGGTGTACAGAGATAGTTGGCTACATGGGTCTTATTTTTTTCCTGGACTTTTGTGACCTGAACACAGAAACTACTATATTGTTCTGGACAATGCACTTATAGAATATCAGGCCAAAACCAACCATTGTGATCTTCTAGTCTGAACTAATGTGGTCGTAAGATTTTCCTACATTTCCTGTCTGCATGAACAAAACATTTTATCTTGATTTCAAAGTACCAGCAATGAAAAACCCACTACAACTTCTGTTAAACCCATCTACAGCCCTTGTTAAATTATTTCAGTTAGTCAATTATTTTACACTACATTATTTCTCCTTTTTTTTTTAAATCTCAGATTGCTGTGTTTCAGTGCTCAAACACTTTGATTCTACAGTACCCTTGAACGGTAGGCTGAAGAACCAGCTATCATAACTCCCCTTAGGCCTTTGCAAATTGTGAAAGTCATTCCTGAACTGCCTCCTTTGATTTCAGCTGCTTCCACGAGAACAAATGTGTTGCTATGATTTCTTCTTTATTTTCACACAACAAATATGACAGCATACATACTCGTTATGTGAAGTAGAAACTATGTCACAGAAGTTGCCTTAAAAAAAAAAAAAAAGCTAAAAAGACAGGCACAAACTGACTCACCCTTTACGGCATGTACCACATTCTTGACTGTGTCTGGGTAGAGCTGATCCTTCAAACAACCAAATGCTTCAAGAGACCTGTAATGGATCTGGAATCTCCTGATCTCCTACCTAAGGTATTAGCACAAATTTAATATAGGTAACAACTTCCACAGGGTACTGACCAGGCCAGGGATATTCTCTGGCCTGTAAGAAATTTGCTGAGTTGTCAGTGTGGTTTCCCAGTTCCAAATGATCCGGATCAGGGAACATCCCCTGAGATAACACTGGTAATTGCTACCTTTGTTGGCAGTCACAGAAGAGAGACCAAGCAGTGGAAAACGAATTAACCTCTTGTGCTTCAGAGGCAGCTTCTCCAGGTAGGACAGTGGCACAACACCCACCTCTCAAGCCTGATTAGTTCTGCAGATAAACAGAGGAGTTCACCCTCTACATCATCACCCTTTAATGATCACCACCTCCATCCCAAGAGTTTTAATTAAGTATTATCTCACCTGTTCATTTAAAATAAAAAGTCACAGTTCAGCTATGAAAAGTGAAAGCATGCAGAAAGGTGAATGGAAGCTATAACAAAAACAACAACAAACTCTCAGTAATAATTCTTTCAGAGAAACCAATGAGAAAACTCAAAATAAGCCAGGTTTTATATTTTTCAATAAAGCAGGAAAGGTTTTCCATATATCTGACAGCACAGGAGGAGTCCATGGAGCAGGAATTACAACTGCTCCCCAAGCACTGGTTGTGCACAAATGAAAGCAATGTCTGACACAGGGCACAAAATGCCCTTCAGGAATTTTAGGGATGATGACCATGTATGGTCCTGCGTGAAGGCTACAGCCCAGGGAACTCTAGGATGCATTTACAGCACCAAGGTCCCTGCTGCCCCCAGTGGCCCTGGGTCTATGCCCCAAGGGAGCAAAGAGACCAGAATAAGGGAAGCAGTTTCATCATGATCTGAGATGATCTACTGGAAAATGCAACCCACTGAAACATGCTGGTCTAATTCCCTAGACCTGCCAGTGTTAGCACAAGGAAAAACCATCACTGATTCCTGCAAGGCTAGAGTGTTGTGGAGATGGAATTGCCAGCCTTTCTCCCTCTCTCTTCTGGAATAACTGGTTGTTTACACATACTTGCTTAGGTGGTGTATAAAAATGGTCTGACCTCCAACACCACTTTACTTTAGGTATGTTTGACTTGATGTGTTCAGAAACCTCCATGGAGATCCAGCTGCACCTGTAGATACTTGAACAACCCAGACCTAGGTTTCCCCTCACAGGTTAAGGATATGAGTGTGGAAGTATGCCTCCATAGATGGGAATAGTTTGCAGAATTGTATCACTATCTACAGTCACTAGGAGACAGCTGACACACGGGATGTCCTTGAAGCAAAGCACAAACCTTGGAGGACCCCAGTGGGCCACCAGGCCAAGGTCACCCCTCTCTGTGCCACTCCACGCCTACAGCCATAGGTGAAACTTCTTTCTGTTCAACCCTGCTTCCTCCTGCCTCCTCAAACTGGGGAGTTTGGCACCAACACAGATCACCATGTGCTGCTGGGAGCAGAGGCAAACCAGGGTGTTACCTACGTATTGAGGCCTCTCAACTGTGCCGCTGACTGGCGTCTTCCTTATTTTCTTTTTTGAGGTTGCAGAGAAAGGGCTTGGAGGCAGCATCTCATGACTTCTCAAGGCTCCAAGGTCTGACTTTTTGCCAATCTTTAAATAATGTTTAAAAATAACATTTAGATAACATTTAAAATCCAGAGAAGAGCACCTTCTTAGGAGACATACATGTAAAACACAAGAGATGATATGCAGTAAAGAGATACAGGGATCAAAAGGAAGCATGTATGTGAAATGCAACAAGTTAAAAATATAAGGTGACTTTTGCTCAGCAAGGGTTTGTGATTGTCTGAGGGTGCTTGGTTTCCACTCTTCTCTTTGCTGCATTCCCTGTCATCCTAACAGCCTGCCCTCTCTCTGCCTGCCTCAGTAAGTCAATACATCCAATGGAAATATTAACATTAGGTAACAGATCAGGAGACAACCAAGTAGCACTAAACTAATAATAAAAGCTCATTTTTATTTTCCTCTGCCAGTGGTACATAGATCTGCTAAGGCATCAAGCAACCCGGCATCAAGGAGGGAAACAGTGCCTACTGCTTGCTTTGGAGAGCTACACCAGCTATAAATGGCCTGAGGACTGGCTGGCGTAAGCTGTTGTGTGTTGGGAATGCTTGACTAAGAGAGGTTTATTTTATTTCCTTTCCTTAATGCTCTCAGAGTTGAAGACTAACGCACTTTCTAAAACCACAATCCTACTTTGCTTCAGCAGCAAAGAATTAAAATTTCATTAAAATGCCCTTCCTTGTCAGATCGGGCTAGGACTTGCTCCTGAACCAACAGGTCTGTTGCTGCATCTGGAAACTCTTAACCCCACAGGCTCCTCTGAAGACAGTAATCTTGATTTTATCGTCCTCGGCTCGGCGCAGCCCACAGGCACACGGGGCACAGGTAAACACCCAGGTGCCCACACCACCACTGCAACCACCAGCTGTGGGGCTCCCCTACCACAGCAGCACCCTCGGGTTACCAGGCAGTGAGTGCCCCGTTCCCAGGCTGCACAAGGCACAGCAAAGCGCATTGCAACAACGTGCGCCTGCAACGCTTTGCCAGTAGCAGAGGCTGACGCAGGGCGGAATCGCTGCCTGGGTTTTTAACAACACCCGGCACAAACTCCTTTATGCAACGGGGAAGGTGTTGCAGGGCCCGAGCACATCCACTGTGTGCCTTGTTGAGGGAATTTCAGGCAGCTATTGTGCCAAAGCCTGTGTGGATGGTGAATGATGTCATCTTCTCTGTGTCGAGCTCCGCCCCCAGGCCTTGCCCGCTAAGAACTTCTCACAATGTACCTAAATTGGTTTGAAAATTGATTTAGATTAAAAAAGGAAGTAGTATGAGCTCTGTGGATCTTGTACTGTGGTCAACATTCATACTTTCAGATAAAGGGAGGAGCTGGCACCGATATAAAGAAACTAATAATATAGTAATAATAATAACAGAAATAATACAGTAGTAATATTATAAACCAATAATTGAAACAAATATTTGAACTAGTATTCGAAAACAAATTTAAAACCCTTTGTGAGTCCAGTTTTGTTGTGTGAGTGATGCCGCAGTTACACTCAAGTCTTCCCTGTCACTGGCAATGCTTTTCAATAGCCTGAAATTACAGGAAGAAACACAAGTGATTGATTTTTAAGTGAAGGCAAAGTTTGACATGGAGGATTACCACTGCTCCTGCAGCATTATATCCAGAGAAAACAAAACTGAGTTTAAAGCCAAAGATGAGATACGCAAAGGTTTGTGATCATCTCCTCTTGCTTAAAATCTGCAGAAGGAGGGAAATCCTGCAGCCAGTGAAATAGGTACCCTGCACAGTCCTACCCTGTTATTTTCCACAAGCTATATGCACAGCACACTACAAATACAGGGGAGAGGACAATGCTTGGATTAACTATTAGTTTATTTTACCAAATCAGTGTCACAGGTCAACCTCAAGGCAGACAGTGTTGCAAGAAGGACGCAAAAATGTCAGGTGGATAATGGGATGCATTACACATTTATTAGCTTTCCTTAGTACAGCAGGTGCAAGAGATGCAACCTGATTGATGAGCTGCCAAGACTGAAGACCATGAAACTCTACCAAAAGGCATCACCAAAACATAAGTATTTCAAGTATTTTCCATAGAAAGATCAATGGCTAAATAATTGTCTAAGCCAGGTGAGCCTGAGAACAGTCCTCCCCCTTCTTGCTTAGCAAACAAAAAACCCTGTCTCAAAGTTGGGCAGGCTTCTACCTCACCAAAGGTTCACTGCTTTTCTATCTAGTCAGCTCATGCTCTCTACCACTACTGTTACTGTAGTTTGATTTGTATAAGGTTTCTTTTTCCTCACACTTAAGAAGGCTTGTTGTGGGCTAGGCAGCATCCAAATGACACCATGGCTCCAGAACTGACAGTTTTGCAATGTGTTGCCAGGCTTTATTGCTGCCTTAAAACAAATGATACTTGTATCACCTGCTTCCCCTTCTTATTCTCTTCAACCCTGAAATTCAAAAAAAAAAAAAANGATGCATTACACATTTATTAGCTTTCCTTAGTACAGCAGGTGCAAGAGATGCAACCTGATTGATGAGCTGCCAAGACTGAAGACCATGAAACTCTACCAAAAGGCATCACCAAAACATANAATAAGAAAAAGTCATCCACCTAACTGAAGTTCCTTCAATGACAGCCATGAAGGTCTCCCCCTCACTCCTATGTCTTTCTTAAATGCACGGTGAAACTCCATATGCTGGCAGTTTGGTAAAACAAATCCCAATCTTTTGTTTCCCAATAGAGGCACTGTATTGTAACCTGTCACTTCAAAATGGACAACAACCTATACTCCATTTACATGCCTGGGTAAATAAAAATCAGTGTTAAGGGGGTTTTGCCCTTAGTACAAACTTCATCTCACTAACATGAATCTAACTCTGTATGACAAAAGAAGAGGTGGGGTAAACACGCATGGCTGAAACTTGCTGTTTCTCTTCCTGGTGGGGTAGAGGTGGGGCAATGGGATGACTGAGCACATTTTTTGGGAAACCCAAAGAGGCTTTCTGTTTAACAGAGTGAAGAATGCTGATCTGAAGGTTATATAAATTTTCTTCCCCTCCTTTTCTTTTTCTTTTTTGCCCCCTTCTTTCTTTTTTTATTATTTTTTTTTCTCTAAGCATGATTCGTTTTTCTCTACTGGTTTAGCTCCCAGAACTGGGTTATTGCAGGATGAATTGAGCCCAGTTGTCAGCATTAGCAATGGAATAGGAGGAACACCAAGAGGGATGGTCCCACTCCTGGTCAGTAGCTAGCTATTATAACTACACTGACACATCCAAACCACATCAAAAGGCAGTCAGGGAGATGGCTTCAAGAGCACTTCTCCCAGTTGCATGCCAAATACCCTTGTGCTTATGGACACTCAGGTATAAACTGAGGAGAAAGATTAGGCAAGAAGTGCTAGTTCAATAAAAACCTCAGACCAAGCAGAGTTACCATCCACAGGCATTTCAAAGGACGAGGCATTGGCTGGACAGTGGCACACAAAGAGCTGCAATATACCCCATCCCTGGGAGTCTTCAAGGCCAGGCTGCATGGGGCTTTCAGCAACCTGGTCTAGTGGAAGGTGTTCCTGCCCTTGGCAGGGGGGGTGGAACTAGATGATCTTCAAAGTTCCTTCCAACCTAAATCATTCTGTGATTCTGTGATGATACTATGAAATAGTATTCCCTTCACCACAGAGCTAGATGCTTAGGGTTGGGTGGTTGGAAGTATGAAAGTGGTCCTTTCCTTCTCTTATCTCCACTGCACTTGAATTTAAAGGCCAAGTGGGCAGGCAGTGTCTGTTCAAGATACAAGTTATGTCTGTTTGTTCAGTAGGATAATACTGAAGATCTTTGTTAAACAAATATTCAAATAGAAATCCATTTAAATATGTTTCTTAGCTAGCAGTCATTATCCTTTCCACACCAACTGGCAAGATAATTAATTGTAACTGCAACAGGGAGAATCAGTTTAAATCCCCTAAATACCAAACTTCATCTCATCAACGTGACACTACTATAGAAAATTCTAGAGCCACCAACACGTGTATTTCCTTAACTGTGTTTACAGATTCCTACGAATACATAAGGATATTTTAGGAGCAAAATATTTTTGATTATTTATGGTACTGAAAATCCTTATGTATGAAGCAAACAGTACAAATGAAACTGTTTTAAGACACTCAACTGGTACCCTTGACATGAGTGACCTTTGTGCAAGCATCCATTGATCCCCAAGCCCTCACGGTACTGTCAGCTGCTGAAACAGCAACTGCTTGACAATACCTGACACCTGATACTCAGCTGGCAGCTTTAAGCTACACCCACCTGGGCTTGCCAGCACGTCCTGGCTTTTCTTAGCAGCTTGCCCAAGAGGATGGATGAATTCCTTCAGGTGCAGAGACTTGAAATAATAACGCCTAGCTTTGAAGGAGTATCAGAATTTAATGGAAGTGAATAAGTGCTAATGCAATCTATGGCCATAGGCAATGCATGCTTCTAGAATTGACAACTTTCGCCCCCATTTTTTAGAAAATATTTATATTCAGCCAGTGAACCGTTTTACTATTGCTACCAGTTCCAATAACAGAGGCTGAGTTAATCTACTCAAGTGTCAGGCCACTTGCACAAAGATAGTTCAAGATTAATTTCTGAAATTCTGCAGTTTCTGAAAGAAGTTCAACCACTGACAGCAGGAGACAGGAGAAAAGCATCCAACTCTTCCACTACATAATATTTAATTATTTTTAAAATAGGTTTTGAAAGCATATACTTGAGATAGCAATATGAGCTCAAATTTCAACAAACCAGGTTTTTGTTAAGTAAAACCTGTGAATATCAGAGCTGCTTGATATGACTGCAGATATGTTTGACAGGTGATTTGTCCAGACATGGCATTTTTACAGGTCTGAAAAATGGCACTCATTACATACAGAGTCTATTTAAAAAGTCCTGAGAATATTAATGTATGTTTAGTATTATTTTAAGTTTTCAACAATTTAGTCCCTTTATACTTGCATATTTTCCTAAGTTGCTTTCTTGTGTACAAAAATTATTGCTACGACAAGATCAACTCTCAGACAATCAGTAAGCAGAGGAAAGATGAGAATCAAGGTTTCACAATGGCCATATTTACATGACTCTCTAGCTTAAGGTAATCTTCGGATTTTTGTGTTACACACACACATCCCTCCTTCCTCAGTCAGCAGCTACTTTCTCTTCAGTGGTACTCCTTCATAATGCTTCTCTGTTATGCAGAACTAATGAGCCAGTGATAATTCAGTGATAAAAATATTGTTTTTGTAAATGCAGTTGACAGANTTTTGCAAACGTTATAAATTGTGTATCCATAATAAATGGGCTCTCTTTTGGGGGCCCCTGCTTTTCTCTTGATAGCGGTGAAACCGTGTCCTTCTTTCGTGCCCTGTTACTACATTGATGTATGTTTAGTATTATTTTAAGTTTTCAACAATTTAGTCCCTTTATACTTGCATATTTTCCTAAGTTGCTTTCTTGTGTACAAAAATTATTGCTACGACAAGATCAACTCTCAGACAATCAGTAAGCAGAGGAAAGATGAGAATCAAGGTTTCACAATGGCCATATTTACATGACTCTAGCTTAAGGTAATCTTTGGATTTTTGTGTTACATACACACATCCTTCCCNTCAGTCAGCAGCTACTTTCTCTTCAGTGGTACTCCTTCATAATGCTTCTCTGTTATGCAGAACTAATGAGCCAGTGATAATTCAGTGATAAAAATATTGTTTTTGTAAATGCAGTTGACAGACAGCTGGCTGGGACTTCACTTCCACCTGATAACATGAACCCGAGTCTTCTGAAGGTACTCAGAAGCTTCCACTAAGTTTTAAAGCAAGAACCACTTTTTCCAACAAAGAGCAGGGTGGGGATTTGGGCAAGAATCACTTTTTAGGTTTGGACAACTTGCTTTCATCAGCAGATATCCCCCACACGCCTTCAGACTGCTGCGTAAGCTCCACGCGCAGAAAGAGGAACTTAATAGATGTGTCTAATGGGCACATCAAAGTAAAGAAAAAAAAGAAAAAAAGAAAAAAGGTTTGAAAAGACCATCTAGTTAAATTAGCTACAGTTTCATTAAGAAGTGAATGAATCAAGGATGGAGAATACTGACAACCAACATGGTGCCATTATACAGTTGGATTAAGAATGTCCTTCCTGAATCAATTCTTGGTGTACTGGTCAGATAATACCTAAAATTTTTCAAGACTTAATTACCATGCAAAGGTCCAGAGAGGGGTCTGCTCAGCAGGAGTGAAACTCCCTCTCATGGAATTTTATGTAGCTAGTTTTTACAACATCAGGCTACAGAAAATAAGGAATGCCCACATAAACCCAGACTGGCTCTGTGCTGGTACCACAGCACCTCAAGTGTTGACCAGCTTCCTCCTGTAAATTAGATTAAGGCTGGATTTACTTCTTCCCTGCACATCACACAGGTAAGGTTACTCTTGGAGAAATCTGCACAGTCTAAACCAGTGTGTAGAGTAGGGTGAGAAGCGTGCACTCAGCACTTCTTAGCAAACCCAACTAGATGATGACTTATTAAAATTTTAGGTAGATCCACTTCTGCTTGATACCATTAGACTATGTCACAATGTGACTGATTGATCCTTCAAGACATGTATGCCACTGGGACAACACATCTGTGAGGGGAATATCAGACTTCCTGAATGAGGAAAATGAACAATGTTGGGGAAATGGAAGAGGGCAGTTGGTATTCTACAGCTTAGATGCTAAAATAAGACTTTTGTATCTAATTATGACCTTATTACTCAGCTGCCATCACTGCAATGGACAAGTTGCCTCTTCTTGATTTCTCTAATCTACAGAAGACAGTGGAGCTAATGGAAAAAGGTCAAAAACCTGAAGCAATATGCTGATCCTGACAGCAGTAGATTTACAATAGAGATCTGTTACCACACTGAAAATGACTGAGGCAAGCTTACGAGATGCAATTATCTGTAGCTTTTCCCATTAAGTCTTGTAACTCTCTCAATGAGAATTTAAGAGCATACATATTGCAAGTCCTGTGTAAAGTTAATAACTTCATGAGAGAGAAACAGTGGAACAAGCCGTTCACATTTTGTATTATCAACAAATAAAGGCTGGAGAGCAAGTTTTTTGATCCAGCTATTACCTCTAATTACACTTATCTCTATGACTAAATGAAACCTAGTTTGCATTTTTTCCCTGATCATTAGCCTCATTTACACAAGTGTTACGAGGCCAGTTTTTTATCCATTAGCGTGAATTAAGCGATACCCTGCTGAGTGCAGGACTGTTCAAACATGCTGACTGTGGAGCAGCTGCTCTCCTCCTTTGGTATTGAATGTTGATTAGCATCACAGCACATGACACACTGCAGGGCATATTGTGTGTCACACTACAGCATACAACATTTAATGAGAGCCCAAAGCAAACCCCGCTGTTTAGAAAGCCAGTCTCTGCTCTGAACACCATGGCAATAATTAAACACATGGGCTCTCCTGGGAAAGACTCAATCTCTCCAACAGTGGGCATTCGTTTTGGGACAATGCTGACTACCTGAGGCAGAGCTGTACATTTTCTTAGTTACCTTAAGCAGCAGCAACTGTACCCACTGCCAAATAGTAGTACCTTGTCACATTTTTCCAGGAAGATACTTATGTATTACCCTTGCAAGTTTGATCAATTAGACGGAACAAAGTTTCTGTATCATTAGAGCCATACAGAACATTTAAAGAAAGGCATAACAGCTATGAACAGAGTGCCCTAGATAAACCCAACTCCTCAAGTACAGATCAGGGTAAGTATTGACTTCCTGTGACTACTAACACATCACCAGCATTCTTTACCAGCTTTCCCCATCTGAAAGATGGGCTGATACCACCCTTTTCTTGCACAGATTCATTACTTATTTGAATGTTGCTTTGACATTACTGTAAAATAGTACATCACTGTATCAACATTTTGCTCCTTTGATGCAGTTAAATGAAGGCAAAGAAAAGCTTTTCATAACAATGGAGAAATTAATGTCACACTGCTCAAACTCGGTTATGTTACAGGAAAACATGTTTTACCATAAGGGGTAGCAATACAAGAATGCTGAAAGCACTGCTGCCTCAACTCACCTGCAAAGGAGCATGCATGAAATACTGGCAACAATTAGCTTGGTTTGTTCTGAATGACTGGAACTTTGCCGTTTGATTAGTAAAGGTTTCATCGTGCACATCTTTTATCTAGAAGACCAATGCAGCAAGAGAATTCACTTTTCCAGCTAAATAACATGTTTTGATCTGCATGGAAATCTCTTGCTCAAGGACCCTGAGGAGAAACCCTCTGAGAGGAGCACACCAAGTTCAGTCCCTGGAGTTTATCTAATTGCCATCATAGGTGTACATCTGCTTCAAAGAGCAGAGCTAAAACCCTTGTGTGAGAAGGGCTCAGAAAAAAACAGACATCATTAATCAGAATTATGAAGAAACATAAAATAATCCACTGTGCTGTTCACAATCCAGTCACCTTGTAGGATAACATTAATAACATAAATAACAAGGGGTTAAAAAAATTTTACATCTACAGCTCAGAGCATGGAAACAGTTAAGAAACTCTCACCTCTCTATTTCAAAAGATAAAGGAGAGAAAAAAAATCACAGGATGACTCCAAATTGCATCCTCTTTTGTTTTTTCCTCCCACAACTCAAGGGCACAAAGACATTTTTCAGCTTTGTTGGAGAGAAGGCACTTCAGAAGCTGGGCTTTGTATTAAAAGGGGTGTTTGCTATCTTACAAACTGAGAATAGACTCAGGTTATGCCAGAGATCTTTATAAACTAGTTCCTGTTTTTAAAGGCACCTGCCTTCCTCCCAATAAACTCAATGAGGCTCGCTGCTAGAATGCTTTAGTAAATAGTTAGAGATGACACTACCTCTGCAACACTATTGCAAGGCAGCAGTGCCAAATTTTTTTCTGGACAGACCACTGATCTCAGTTCGGTCTAAGGAAGGGTACCCATCACAGCATCTATTCAACACAGCTCCAATTTTTCCAGCTCCACTTTTTACACCTTAAATTATCTTCTCATGTACTGCATACGCAGAATAAACCAACTGCACCTGCATCTTGTAGGTGCAGAGTGATGTTCTGGGGACTCCTGGCTCACTGTGTCCCTGGAGCCAGGCAATCACTAAAAAAAGGAAGCCCCCAGGGGCAGACTGGGCGAGCAGGTCACACTGAGAACAGTGCTGAGAGCCTTCAGCCCACAGCCCAGGAGGCACTGGAGAACACTCATGTCAGAGCAGGGTCTGGGAGGACCAGGGAGACACCAGCTATGAGCTTTTGGTGCAGCTGCAGCCTGCACAGTGTCAAATACCCCCAGTACCCCAAATTCAGGCACTTAAGAGTACCCTGGCCCTCCTTTAAAGGAAAGGACACTCCAACTATCTCTGCACTAGTAAATTAAACAGGATCAGGGCCTAAGTGTGAGCCCCAGCCTGCAGTCACTCACACCCTTCCAGTGCTGGGACGCTTCATGGGGTGGTTTTGAGTAACCAGCACTACTGGGCACAGTGAAAGGCCAGGACTGTTCCTACCATATGGGCCAGGAAATGGTTGGGCTTGGGTTTCTCCATCCTCCCTCCACAGTCCTCCAGTGCCACCTCAAAGAGTCTTTGAGCCCATGCTTTCATGTAGTACCCCAACACACGCAACACCACTCTCAGCTCCCTGATGAGTATTTNCTTCCCACAATTTTTAGGCTTACATAAATTTCCTTAGAATAACCAAATAATTTAGATTGGAAAATACCTTTA